>RJWJ010017016.1:0-33677 GCA_004363605.1 Indri indri
GGAGGTCTTCTGCCAAAAGTCCCACCAAAAGCCACTTCACTAAGCTTGAAGGTGAAGCCTCCCTTTGTTGAGTTTTGAGATGACTATGACTACACCCCTGGTTTATATCCAAGTCACAGCTTTTTGTAAGGTCTTGAGCTGCATGAAACTTGCTAAGCAACACTTGAGTGTCTGAGCAACAGAAACTATGAAATAATAAATGTCTGTTGTTTTTAAGGTACTGGATTTTATATTTTTAAAAATATAGCAGCATGTAATTAAAATTCTCTTCCTTTGAGATGCCACATATGGCTTTCATTGCTCTTTTTTCCCCCCTTAGCCACGGTCTCTTGGTGTCTACCCATTTGCTCCTGGCCCAGGACTAGAAATGGCCAAATCAAGCCAAATCAAGTACCGACCCACAATCAGAGTGTGGCAAGAAACATTTGGATACATACAGCAGGAATGACTTTAGACATGGATTTCTGTAGAAGCTAATGTATGTCAATTGTCAGTTTCATGTGAAAAGGAGCTTAAGTGTTTTAAATGGGAAGGGATATGTATTATATTAATTTGCTAAGGCTACCATAACAAAATACCAGAAACTCAGTGGCTTAACAACAGAAATTTATTTCCTCTAAGTTCTAGAGGCTGAAAGTCCAAGATCAAGGTGTTGGGAAGTGTGGTGTCTTTTAAGGCCTCATTCCTTGGCTTGCAGAGGGCAACCTACCTGCCGTGCCCTTACATGGTCTTCCCCTGTTCTGAGTGTACACAGGTCTGAGGTTTCTCTTTCTGTGTCCTAATCTCTTCTTATAAAGACATTAATCACATTGGATTCGTCTGCATCCTAATAACCTCATTTTACCTTAATTATCTCTTTAAAAGTCCTATCCCCAAACACGGTCACATTCTGAAGTACTCAGTTTAGGGCCTCAACATATGAATGAGGGGTACATACTTTAGCCCGTAACAGCGTAGCAAGCAAATGTTGAGATTTGTTTTTGTTTTTAACCATTGGGTCACACTGAGTCATCAGTTCCTGTGCTTGCCTACATCTGTTCTATGAAGGAGGGGAATTTGTAGTCCTAGTTTGGAGTCACAGACTTAGTCTTATTTGTCAATTATATTTAAAGTGTGATAAATTAGTGACAAATCAATTAATCAACATATATAGAGAACCAAGTTTATTCAAAGGATATACTTACCCAAACACTGTAGCTAGAATAAATGCATTGGCCTCTCTTTCTAAACAATTGCTACCGGATTTTTTGACAAAAATCAAGATCCTGATACATTTTTAAAAATATTCTAATTTGCTGTGGCTTCATATGTCTATACATAACACACAACTACTCAAAACAAATACATCTGTACTGTCTCCTGTTTTTACTTGGAGAAACATATAATAAAAACAGAAATCAAGAAGAAAAATTGTACTGCTATATATATATATATATATATATACTGCTATATATATATACATATGATATATATATATATATATCATATGTATCCCATCTTGTTTAATTTATTTAGGCTTCGAAATGGTTTGGAGATTGAAGAGACCTGGTTTTAGATCCTGGCTTGACGCTTTACTAATCTGTAGTCCTTAGCAAGTAACTTCATTTCTCTAAACATCACTGCCTTCATTATTAACATGAGAGAAAATCATGCCAAACTTGTTGAAGTTATGTATGAAAAAAAGTGTGAATATAGAGAAAAATAAGTGTAGAAAAACATGAAAGTAAAAGGTTGTAAAATTGCTGAAATTTAAAAATTGGTCATTTTTATTGGGATTTTAATTTTTTTTGCAAAATAATTTGACATATGTTATGGAAACCTAGAACAATGTTACATGATAAAATGAGTGAAAGAATAAAAAGCCTATCATTCTTATTTTCCTAATAGAATTCCTGAAGCATTTTCTGTTCTCCAGGAAATATTGCCTTGATATGCTAAGTGGAGCAGCAACGTATTTAAGACTCATTAATCTCAATTAGCTTTATTTTCCACCAGAAAGTTGTTCAAATGACCTTACCTATGCAAATTAGTACTAATTACTCCCAGTAAAGGATCTAAGTTCAATTAACTGATATCTTGGAGTTCAGCCAGGGTATTTTGTCCCAAATATTTCAAACCTTCAGGAACTCATTTAACATCTCTTTTAACAAAATGCCCCTTATGGCACCCAGAATCTATAGAACTAGTGATACAACTTAATTTGTAATTTACTGTGTTTTGCCTTATCAACATATCTTAATAATGGCTTCACTTTCAGCTAAATTGGTATAATCAGAGGTCTTGCCTAAAGCAGCAGCACAACTTCACTTCAAAACTAGAACATAATGAAATGAAAATCATGCATGTGGATGTCTCATAAAAGCAAGGTTTTAGAATTTCCAAATCCAATCATATTTCATGGTTCCAGCATCTTGCTGACCTTTAGTATCAGCACCATGGTCTGAGCTAGGGACCAATATTGAAATCTTAAAGTATATATTGATAGCATGGACTTTTTAAGTCATTGGATGTATGTCGTGTGTGTGTGTGTGTGTGTGTGTGTGTGTGTGTGTGTGTGTGAAGAGGGTAGAGAAAAAAGTTTCTTGGTGCCAACAATAGACGTTCATGGCTTGACATCCACCTCTATCAGGTACTAGCAGTATGAATTTTAACATATTACTCTCAGTTTTCTCATATTTGAACTTGGGACAATAATAGTGCCTACTATTCAATCAGGATTAAGTGTGGTACTTCATGAAAGTGCTTAGCACAATGTTTTATAGAGGAAGCATTCAAATAACACAGCCCATTATAGTTACTGTTTGTTGACATCCTTCTCAGGGTCAGTAAATGCTTAATTTTGTTCTGCGAAGCACATCCTGAGTGGCATACATTTGCTGAGCATACTTAATGTTCACCAAATACAAATACATAAAATGTATCAACTCTTTCAGGACCATTTGATACCTTTAAAGACTGAAATGAAACAAAACTACCAAAAGTAAACATATACTTCTCGATTCCTTTAAGCAAAAGTTTTGGAATTGCTTTTGTGAAATACTGAAATTTTGGAGTTGCCAAGCCAATAGATAATTTTGTATGAAAAGATTTTGTGCCTCCTTGACATTTTTCTACTAAATCTAAGAACTGCTCAAAGATTGTATAGTAGATGTCACAATGATATGTAATCAGCTTAGATTTCACTGCCTTAAAAATAAGGCTATCATTGAGATTAGTTACAGAGAAATGAGATTCAAGAGAAGTTGGACCTTCCTGGATAAAAGTGAGATTACAGTTAAAAGCTCTTAAATCTTTGGCATGTATTTGGATTATCAATTTATACTCTCCTTTGGGACGACACAATAATAAAACATTTATTTTCTTACAGAAAACAAAATATCCTCATCACTTACTGTCATTTTGGAGCTTATTGTGATAGGCATTAAAATACCCCGACAAAGATGTCCATACCCCAATTCCCCAGACCTTTACATAGGTTAGACTGCCAAAGGAACTTTGCAGATATAATTAAGGCTATGGACCTTGAAATAGAGAGATTATTCTGTCTGATACTATGAGCCCTTAATATCCAAAAACTTTTTCTAAATGAAAGCAGAGAACTCACAAGGCAGAAGGAGAGATCAGTGAGGTTTGAAGCATGTTAATTAAGGATTTGACCCAATGCTCTTGGCTATGAAGACAGAAGAAGGTGCGCATAAGCCAAGGAATGTGGGTGGCATCAAGAGCTGATAACCACCCTTAGCCAGGAAATGGAAACTTTAGTCTTAGAACAACATGAAACTGAATTCTGCCAACCACCTGAGTAAGCTGGAAAGGGACTCATACTCAGAGCATCCAAAAAGAAGCACAGCCCTACTGACACCTTGATTCTGCCTTGCAAAACTTGGAGCAGAGAACCAGCAGATCTGTGCTATGTCCAGACTTCTGACCTATGCAATGTGAGACAATAAATGGATGTAAATTTGAACTGCTAAATTTGTGGTCATTTGGTATGGTGATAATAAGAAATTTATACACTTATTTCGTTTTGTCCTTTTTTGTATCCATGTTGCTGATATTCATGAAGTCATAATTGTGTAGGAAAATAGAGGCTTCCATTTCCATTTTATAACTGTTCTATTTTTACTTGCTTTCTGAAATTCCTGCTTAAATTTGTTTTTTTTTTTGTTTTTCTAAAACACTTTATACTTACTGCACCTTTTATTTACTTATTATCTTTCAATATTTTGTGCCAATTAACTCTTTCAGAAATAGTGTGGATCAAAGAAAGCCATGAGATAAATCTCCATTAGAATACATTTGCTTCTTAGAAGTACTCAATTCTAAGACTACTATATGCAGCCCAATATGCCAGATATTTGGTAACTCCTATGACCCAACCTCCTGGTATTCCTGTCCTTGTATACCCTCTTCCTTTGAGTGAGGTGAGACCTGTGGCTTGCTTATAACAAATAGAATATGATAAAGGTGATGGAATATATTTAGTTACATTACATAGATTATACTGTCCATCTTCCTAGGTGAGACACTCCCTTGCTGCTTTTGAGAAAGGAAGAAGTCATAACAGTAAGGAACTCAGGGCAACCTTCAGATGATAGCCCACAAGGTACTTAATACTGCTAATAACTACGCGAGCTTGGAAGTAGGTCCTTCCTCAGTCAAACCTCAGACACAGCCAAAGTCCCAGTTGGCACCTGGATTACAGCTTTAAAAACCTGAAGGATGTAGCTGAGCTGTGCTCAAATTTCTGACACACAGACACTGTGAGATGATAAACGTGTGTTGTTTTAAACTGCTAAATTTATGATAATATTGTCACACAGCAATAGATAACTAATATAACATGCTTATTTGCCAAAGTGCCTACAGCTGCTACTCAAAGAAGACCAGACGGTGAGGACCAATAGAGATACCCATAAAGACAATTAAGTAGTTCCAGCATAAATTTCCAAAACAACAGAAATAGTAGTCAATTTTTCCAAATGTAATTATATGTGAAGTATTTTTATTTTCTTGGCACCTGATATGAACATTATTTCTCATTTATATAGAGTTTTGTTTAGCATATGCTTTAAGTCCCAGTAAGCTTTAAAGGAGCCCCCAGGGCCCCTTGAACAGGTTTAACATGCGGTGTTATAAAGCGTATGGAAACTACCCCGCTAATTAAGAGACTAGGAGTGGGGCCAAATACTACTTGGAGGAAGAAAAATAAAGACCCAGGGACAGGAATTTGAAGGACCTTGAGAAAAAATAATAATAGATATCAAATAAAATTTTATGCACTTTCTATGATCTCACAAATTTCAGTAATGCTTCCAAGCATAATGATAGGCTAGGTGTAATTTGAAATTATTTTGGAAACCATTGATGGTCCTGCTTTTATATCAAGGATTTCTTGAGGCTTACACACAATTATTCTACTGTGAGATTACATTTCATCTTTTGGGTCAAATGATGATTAATAACTAATAAATTATTTTAAATGAGGCATCACTAGTAGAGTAGAACTATATTTATAATAAGAAGACCAGATGTTGCAAGCTAGCCTGTAATTTAATAGATTTTATTCAAGTTACATATCTCTAAGTCTTAGTCTGCTAATGTATGGAAATGGAGACACAGTATTTTTTTTATTAGATTATTATAAGGATGAGATAAAATAACAGTTAAAGGAATATTAAAAACTATATAATATTATGATTATTGACATTAATTTGAATTCATCTCAATTATTATCATTCTTAGCTAAAGTGATTTTATTTTGAATTAAAATTTTAATTGAAAATATTTTATCGCTAGTGTTTTCACTAGACGTGATAAAAACAAATTGTTAAATTGAGAAAACACTTTGTCATTTAATATTGATTAATCTGTAAACTCAACTTTCAGAGAAGTTGCTAAATAGAATATCATTTGCCATCATACATTTTGAAAGTGAAAAAGATTTAAATGATATTAAATTTCTATTTAAAAGACAAGGCTAAAATTTTCAGATAAACCAGTCATTTCAGGGAGGGGAAGTGACTTTTAGCCATTGTTATTATTTCAGAATTAAAATTATATTTTGTATTTAGGAAAAAAAATCATGATTTGAGGTATAAATGAAAAAAAAAAAAGGCACATCCCTACTCTTTTGCTATCCTATGCAAGTTTTTATAATGTGGTTCTCTCTTAAACACTTTGAAATAATATTACCAAGCAGAAAAACAGTGGAGAGTAAATAGACTATCATTTATTGAGAACATATTATGTTATGCCCTGAACATGTCTGATGACAATTAATTTTCACAGCATTATAGTAGGCACTGGAAATATGGCAGAAAACATCCATTCCTCATGGAGCCCACATTCTAGTGGCAGAAATCATACATAGTATATCACAAGGTGATAAGTGCTTGGGGGAAATAAAACAAGGAAAAGAGGGAAGAGGTGGGGAAGTGAGAAATAGTACTTTTCAAGTCTCATCAGAATATAGAATTCGATCAAACATTTGATGGGACAGAAGGATTGAGACATATATTTTACTTGAAGGAATGCTTTACAGATGGGAAATATATCAGGTGCAAGTGCTCCCCCCACCCCCAGACATCGATATTGCAACTACTACACATGATCATTTTAGTAGATGTAGCCAAATTATTCGAAAAAATTCAACATGCACTCATGATTTAAAATAGACAAAACCCAAACAAAAGAAAAACAAAAAATCACCCCTCAGTATGCTAGAAATATATGGGCACTTCTTTAATCTGATAAAGAAAATCTTGGGGGGGAAACACACAAAAGCTAACATCACACTTAATAGTTATTACATGTTTTCCCCTATAATCAGGAAAAAGGCAAAAACTGCCACTTTAGCATTTTTATTCACCATGTATTGGATGCCGTGTCAGTGCAATAGGGCAAAAATAAAAAAAAATAAAAGGCATTCAAATTGGAAATTATAGTAAGGGAAAGCAAAAATATTTTTGTCGTAATTGTGGTTGGGTACTTTACTTGATCAGAGGCAGGAAGGAATTTTTTCAGTGATAAAAATATTTCATAAACTGAATACGGTAGTGGTTACACAACTCTATGCATTTGTGAAACCTCATCAAATTGTACACCTAAGATTGATAAGTTTTATTGTATGTAAATTATACTTTACCATAGCTGATTGAAAATATGAAGGTGTTCTCAACTCTTTCACCAAAAGCAAAAACACAACCACTGTATCTATTTCTGGTTAATAATGTTACTTTTTCTTTTTTATTTCTAATCCCACCTATATTTGTTACCCAGTAGTAACACTACTTAAATGGAATAGTGAAGTGCAAAAGAGGGTAAAATTGGTTCATGTCTAAAAAATATATATCGCAGTGAAGAAAATATGCATATAACATATTTATATTTCTTACTTCCTTCTTACATTAATCATTTCATATTCTATTTGCCCCCAATAGTACCTAAGTTGGTTAGGATTCCTTACCTGGTAAGTTGAATTAAATCCTCGTACTAAAAGGGTCTGAACTCTTAACGATTCTGACTGTATTAGAATTCTATGATATGCCATTTAGTTTACTTTTGGATATACAAGTGTGAAGAGCAGACTCAGAGAATTCCTTGGGTTTCAGACATACTCTTTCTTTATAACTTTTTAAAGTAATTGTCTGCTAGTAACAATAATTGTATTTTTGAGTCCTTTTTCTATTTACTACTTTTTTTCTTCTGTTAATGAATTTTTTTATCCTTTCATGTCTCAAGCAATCTTTGACTATATGCAGGACATTGTGGATGATCCATTGTTCAAAGTTTAATTTGTGTTATCTTCCTTTAAATAGCATTGAGTTTATTTTGATTGTTTATTTATAACTAGTTCATCTTGATGCTTTTGAGGCTTGGTTTTCAGATTGGTTAGACCATGTCTAGATAGCCCTTACTATAGGGCTAGAATAGCTTTATTTCTAAGAGATAGCCTTTCGGGGACCTCAAACCAAATGTCTGCACAGTTTAACAAGGCTTTTCTTGCTAGTAGGACTCCAGCATCCCCATGAACCCTTCCAACACTGGAATATGCCTTTAACTTACAGTCTCCAGTGTATGTTCTCTGTTAGATGCTGAAGAGTCTTATCATGAATTTATTCTTTGTCCAGAGTCAAAGTAATTCTCATGCAGATTTCTGGAATCCCTGCTCCAAGCTGCTGTTTTCAATATGCTGCCCTGCAAAGATAGTTGCAATCAAGTCCGTTATCTGTTCCCGCTTCCCAGTGCACTTACTGCTCTCTGTTGGGCCGCACCTCTCTGTAGAGTGGTTCATAAAGTGCCCCGAGCATAAAGATGAATACATTGTTCATATTACGTATGTTCTTTTTCTCAAAAATCACAGCCCTCTGTGTTTTCCTTTGCCTAAGAATAGTTGTTTCACATATTTTGTCTGAAATTCTTTCTTTCTTTTTTTCCAAAATTATATATGGTAGAAGAGCTAATCCTACACTCACTACTTTGTCAATATTCAGCCATAGTCTGTCTCTGAATCAGTATGAACTCATGCTGTTGGCCATTTCCCTGTCCAGGCAACTGGACAATCAGACATATTGTTCCAAAGTAGTTCTACTGGGGGAATTTTCCTTCTTTTCATTCAATTTTGAATGCACTGCCATTCAAAAGAAATGTTTTTTGAGTCTATAATTTGGCAACAATACAATTCAGGACAGTGCTAGAGTATTATGCAGAACCTTAGGAAAATCAAGACCAAAATTTTTAATGTGATAGGCATAGGAAATTCTCCATAAACACACACACCTACATACACACACACACACACACACACACACACACACACACACACACACGTAGAGCTAGACAAATGGAATTAAAAAAATTAGTTTTAATTCCTATGGGTACATAATAGGTGTACATATTTATTTTTTATTTTTTTATTTCAGAATATTATGGGGACAAATGGGATATAATTTAAGAGAAGTAGGTATTTTGGATTGTGAAACACCTCCTTATACAAATATTATGCCTTCTAAACCTGCTTAGGCCTGATCATATATATGTCCAACTTCTGCTTAATCACAAAGTGTTCGTTATGACTATGATGCATGTATCAATTTAATTTTCTGGCGGTCATATAATACCAAGTTCAGGATGAGTGGTTCAGTTCACAGAGTTATATAGTGCCCCATATTTAATTAAGAAGCTATTATGCAAAGTAATAAAAGCCACCTGTAGAAGACAGTGTGATTTCACCAAAAAAGTCTTATTTTTTATACTATGACTTCTATTGTGGAAGAGTTGCAGAGGCTCCATGCAGCGTCTCTATCTACAGAGGCACTTTATGCACCACTGAATCAATTAAATATTAAAACCAAAGGGCACTTTGAACCAGCTTCAAATCCCTTTTTTTTTTCTTTTTTCTTTTTTTTTTTTTTACTCTGGACAGCTTTGACAATTACACACTAATGAGTTATAGCAGAGGTCAGCAAATCATGGCCTATGTGCTGGCCATCTGTTCTTGTTAATAAAGTTTTATTGGAATACAGCCATGTCCATTTGTTTATGCATTGTTTATGACTGCTTACACACTACAATGGCAGAGTTGAGTAGTACTGACAGGTACTACATGCCAATCAGCGTAAAATGGTTTCTATCTGGCTTTGAAAAAATATTATTGACCCCTGAGTTAGACTGTCAGAGTGAAATGTAGTATATAGTCCCTTCAAAAAGGCCTAGTAAATTATTTATTGGGGGGAATGCTCACCAACATGCTTTATTTTTTTTTTTCCACTTTGGAGGGGATATCCCAGCATGCTCCACATATTAGATTCCAGGAAATTTCACCAAATAATCAGACATAATTTTATTGTGGCTATGTTAAGTATAATGAATTAGGCAATCCAACCATGAGGCAGAGATTGTAAACTGGATAAAGAAACAAGATCCGACTGCATGCTATCACGAGACAATCTTTAGGTTCAAAGACATAAATAGATCGAAAGTAAAGGGATGGAGAAAAAAGATATATCATAAAAACAGCAACCACAAAAATCCTGGAGTATCTGTATTAATATCAGACAATGGAGAATTTGAAATAGAAATATTACTTGGGATAAAGAAGGACATTTATGACGATAAGAAATGCAATCCATCAAAAAGAAATAATTACAAAGATATATGTACCACCATTAAATTGGTATTAACTGATCAACACTTACGTGCACATATAATAGTAACATTCATTGGGCGTCTGGTAGGTGGCAGGGGTGAGGAGGTGATGGGTATATTCACACCTAATGGGTGCGGTGTGCACTGTCTTGGTGATGGACACACTTGAAACTTTACCTCGGGTGAGGCAAAGGCAATATATGTAACCTAAACATTTGTACCTCCATAATACCCTGAAATAAAAAAAATAATAATAATTTTGGAAGAAATGGAAAAAAAGATGTATGCACCTAACAAGTGACAACCAAAATAGATGAAGGAAAAACTAACAGAAATTATGAAAAAACAGAAAATTCTATAATAATAGAAAGAGACTTAATTATTCATTTCTAAAAACGGATAAAATAACTGGGAAAAATGTACAGGAAATACACTTGAGAAACTCTACAAAGCAACAAGACCTAACAGACATCAGTACAACACCACACCCATCAGAAGCAGAATACACACTGTTCTCAAATGCACGTGAAATATTCTCCAGTATAGATCATATGCTAGACCATAAAACAAACCTCAATAAATTTAAAAAGATGAAAACAATACAAGATATATTCTCTGACCACAAAGGAATAAAACTAGAATTCAATAACATAAATAAATTTGGTAAACTCACAAATCTGCGGAAATAAAACAACACAGTCCTCTATACCATTGAGTCAAATAAGAAATCAAAAGGGAAATTAAAAAATACTTTGAGATGAATAAAAGTAAAGACATAACACTCAAAAACTTATGATGTACATTTACAGCAGTGTTCAGAGGGAAATTTATACTGGTAAATGCTTATATTAAGAAAGACGATAGAACTCAAATCAATGACAACTTTTCAAGTTATAAAACTGGAAAAAGAAAAAAGCAAACTAAATCTATAGCAGGAAGAAGAAAGGAAATAACAAAAAAGTGTAATAGCTAGGATCTGAGGTTTCTTTTTGAGTCATGTTAAAAAAATTGACAACTAAAAACCCCTTAAAAGCCTTCTAAAATTAGTGATGGTTGCACATTATCTGTGAATAACCTAAAAACCACTGAATTGTATATTTTCAATGGGTTAATTTTATGACATGTAAATTTTATCTCAATAACACTATTATAAAAATTAATTTGTCTTATCGCATACACTTTTTTTTTTTTGAGACAGAGTCTCACTCTCTTGCCTGGGGTGAGTACTGTGGCGTCAGCCTAGCTCACAGCAACCTCAAACTCCTGGGCTTGAGCTGTCTCAGCCTCCCCAGTAGCTGGGACTACAGGCATGCGCCACCATGCCCGGCTAATTTTTTCTATATGTTTATTTTTAGCTGTCCAATTGATTTCTTTCTATTTTTGGTGCAGACAGGATCTCGCTCTTGCTCAGGCTGGTCTCGAACTCCTGAGCTCAGGACGATCTGCCCGCCTTGGCCTCCCAGAGTGCTAGGATTACAGGGATGAGCCACCGCGCCCGGCCCTATCGCACACACTTTGAAGCACATCTTCATATTAAGGAGATATATTTTATGCATTTACAAGTAATAATGTATATATAAATGAGCAAAAATAGCACATTTGCAATTATGATCTATAATTTTTTCACTTTACATAATTTTTAGTAAAGTTTAGAATTGTGCCATTTTAAAATTCTGATTTAAACATCCATATCTTTAGAAAAGTAAACATATAATTTTGCAGTTCAATAATTACAGATGTGTCCAGCATACACATTAAGAAACAGACATTACCAGCACCTCAAAGCCATTTCCAACTTCCTATAATCACAATGTTCTCATCCCCACAGATAACCACCATCCTGAGTTCTATTAATATCATCATAAATTTATTTTGTTTTGTTTCAATTTAGTTTGAAATGAAATTGTATGCTTTACATTTAGTGTCTGGATTCTTTGTTCAAGACTTATATTCTTGGTCCTTTGAATTTCCATTAGAATTACAAAATCATGTTTCAATTAAAAATATTTATATGTTAATTCAGATTGCATTTAATTTATAGATCAATTTTGGGATAAGTGACATATTTATAGTATTGAATAATCTAGCCCATGATTATGGTATGCCTCCATATTTATTTGTGTTTTAATTTTTCTCAATATGTTATAGGTTTTAAAGATCTTTCATCAGATTTACTACTACCTATTTATGTTTTAAGGTGGTATTATAAATCGTATTATTTTAAAATTTTTACATTTTCCTTTTGTGGTTGTCTGTTGCTGTTATGTTAGAATAGTTTGATTTCTTTATAATGGTCTTATACCCTGCAACTTTCTTTATCTGTTAGTTCAAATAGTTTTACTATAGATTCTTTTGATTTCCTTACATTTATGATATTGCCATTTGTTTTCTTTATAATTTATATTGTCATAAAGAATTTAAACAACCACAAGATCGCATTTGTCGAAAATTTTTAAATGTTTTAGTTTTTGAGATGAATGTATTTAGAAAGGCTTTCTATGTACTGAGGATGTAAGAACAATATATTCCATAAATTTCTTAAGGGCAACCATCATCTTCTTGTCTTCATATTTTCATTGGGAATGACTTCTAATAGAGTCAGTAGTCAGTGCTGACAGAATATTAGAGTTAGCTGTGACACTACTGAAAACATACACACACAAACACATAAAACGTCTACAGCTCGCTCCCAAGACATTTTGATTATAGGGTCTCAGTTTGTCTGGAAGTCATTAACTTTTAAAAGCTGCAACATTCAGGCAGTATTCATTGAGAATCTATAAGGAAAAGTATTTCTTAAAATTGAGTTGTATCAAAATCATCTGGAGAGCTGATTGAGCAGGTGTGAAGGCAGGGCCTGATAATTGGCAATTCTAACAACTTCCTGAGGTGATTCTGATGCTGCAAGGCCAGGGGCCACATTTTGAGAACCACTTAACTAGAAGAGCACTCCTAGCCTGACTTTATGCCTTATCATTCCTATCCAGAATAAGAGGTTTACACATATGATTAAGGAGTTTGGAAGGAAAATGTGCGAATGATTATTTCACCACATCAGTGCTTCTGGTTTGCTTTCCTTATAATCAGAAATTTTCATCAAACTGCCCCTTCCTCTGTGAGGAAAGCTTATATTTGTTTGTTCAGACTTGATTATTCTCTGTGAGTCAGTCTAAGAAATACTAGTATACCCTTCTGGCCATTGCCTTCAAGATTCAAGCTTTCCAATCAGCTTTATAACCAATAAAATTGTTACACTTCCCCTGTCATAGTCCTCAACTGATTACAAAGTTGGAAGGGGCTTCCAAAAATTTTTGATAATTTCAAACAATTTACCACGTGTGTAACTGAAGTTCTGGAAGTTAGAAAAAATGGAGTAGAATATATATTTGAAGAGATATTGGCCAAGAATTTTATGAAATTACTGAAAGTTTCCAACCAAATGACAGGTTCAAGAACTCATATATATGCACATGCCCTATAACACATCAAATCTTTTCCTAGAAATATTGACAAAAAATGAAGCATGGCAAAAGTTATACACAAGAAGACTCACAGAATTGCTCTTAATAGTAACCTAACACTGAAAAAACTGAAAAGACCAACAAGAAGAGAACAGATAACTAAACTGACATACATTCTTGCAATGGAACGATATACAGCAACATGCAGACTAGTTAGATGAAAACAATAAAAATCAAAGTAATGTAAAAATATAATATTGATCATAGCATTTAGATATAATCAATGAAAAATTAATATTTCTTGTCAATGGTAAGTATAGTCTTCCTCTCTCTGCAAAAGAGGAGAGAGTAATTGAATTGACATTGTCATCAAGGAAATTGTATAGTCACTTTTTTTGTACTTTTTTGTATACATATTATACTTCAATAAAAAGTTTATTAGATAAAAATATTATCTTATATATATTTTCTCTTTTTTGTATTTATGTTAACTAGCTGAAAAATTATATATTTTATTTTGATATTAGTAAAAGTACAGCTTTGGCATTTATTTATTAATTTGATTATTGTTTGGTTTTCTAATTCATTTGATTTTTACTTTCTCCATCTTGCATTCTTAGCCATGAAAAGACATGGAGGAAACTTAAATGCATATTACTAAGTAAAAGAAGCCAATTTGCAAGGGCTATGTACTGATTCCAACTATATGACATATAAGTCCTACTGGAAAAGGCAAAAGCGACATATTCTTTTGGCTTTGAGGCCTGTGTACATACTCTTGTTCTTCTGAGACACTCTCCCCTACTGTTCACCTGGCTGATTCCTATACTTATTTCTCATTTCAGTTTAAATGTTTTCACTCAGAGGAACATCCTCTGACTCCCAGTGCAAATTAGGCAATTTACTTAACACAACTTTTATTACATATGCATTTGGTTAAATACTTACACAAGTGTCTGGAAAGTAGCCAGCCATGTAATATGGAAAATATATTAATCATAGCTGGAAACTTTCCAGACAGCCCTAGTATAATGTTTAAGAATATGTCAATGGGCGATATACTTTTAAATGCTTATAAATAGAAACCACTATTTATACATAAACATCATATTTCCTTTGGTTCCTAATAAATTGCTTCAACACAACTTAGCATCTCAACTCTGATAGTCTAACATTGTGAAGAGCTGTACTTTACATTTGACATTCTACGTCAGCTTAAAATGTGATCTTTAAAGTGAAATATTTTTCTTGTTATTTATTCTTAATTATTTCACTGTAATCCCTTTAAAGTATTAGTGTTAACAATTGTGGGGAATTACAGAAATCTTCCAAGTTTACTTAAACATGGAATTATATGACTGATATTTTGAAAGCTTTTAACTTTTTCCTCTAAAAGGAAATGAAAAATGAGGGGAGATAGCAGAAATAGTTTTTGAGATTATTAGAAAATTTCACCCAAATATTTATGCATTATTGTTCTCTCTTACAAGCTCATTTGTCCTGTCTCAATTTTATCTTTTTTAGTTAATTGGTTGTGCCAAGTTTTTAGAAAAATTGCGCTAAATGTAAGAGACTATCCACAATATAAATTTTTCAACATTTATTTTCCCTAACCACCTATCTACACCAATATATGTGCATGGGTTTATGTGACGGTTAATTTTATGTGTCAACTTGACTGGTAAAACATTATTTCTGGATGTATCTGTGAGGATGTTACTGGAAGAAATTAGCATTTGAGTAGATTGACTGAGTAAAGAAGGTCTTCCTTATCTATGAGGGCGGGTATCATCCAATTCCTTGAAGTCATGAATAGTAAAAAAAGGTGAAGGAAGGGAAAATTTTGCTTCCTGTTTGAGCTGAGACATCTATCTTCTCCTACCCTTGGACACTGGAGGTCGTAGTTCTCATACCTTCAAACTCAGACTGAATCACACAACTGACTTTCCTCTTTCTCCAGCTTGCACATGGCAGATTGTGAGACTTTTTGGCCTCCAGAATCAGGTGAGCCAATTGCTATAATAAATTTCTCTGTCTTTCTCTCTCTTTCTCTCTCAGTATATATTTCTGTGTATGTGTGTGTGCATGTGTGTGTATCTTATATACATCCTATAGGTTTGGTTTCTCTGGAGAACCTTGATTAATACACTGCATATGTACATATGCCCTTCAATAGACACACACAAGCACACACATATATGCATGTGTGCATGCACGCACACACACGGAACCGAGATGTTCATTCACAGTGCCTAAAATTTAATTTTAACTTAAGTATTTTCCAGAGGTATTTTTTTCTTTCAAAATACTGTAAAATAATAGGCATTGAGGATTTAGGATAATGAGAAATAAACTCACTACATTTCCTCTTGTAATTCACCTAGAAGAATCCCTACAATAGGACCATACGTTGTAAAGAAAAACTAAAGCTAATGCCTGACACTACAGAGATGTAACCAATGAAATATTAGCTACATTCAAATGAAGAGATCTTTTTAGTCATCCATCTTATACAAAACGACTAACTGGTAGAAATTATGTATTCATGGTGGACACCAACACACTGGCAAAATACAGTGTATATTTTAATCTGAAAGCCCCCAGACATTTTCTACTGCATGGTTTTGCCTACTTTTAGTAGGATTCATTTCACCCTTGGTGATACAATGCTGTTTCAGCAAGAGGGGATCACTTATCAGGCAAATTAAATTCCTACTCAATTTTACTACAATAACTCAAAAGCATATGTATTTGTGCTTTGGGATTCAGAAAGAATTTATTACAACTCAGAAAAAAAGTTTTATCTGTATATGCAATACATTTTGAGGAATACTAAAATATTGTAAATGATTATAGGGTTCATTTCAGTTGTAATACACTGAAGAGTATATTGGGAGTAAACAAATGACTCTTGTTCCAATTATCAATTACATGTTGAAATTTTTTGCACCAAGAGAAAAGCAAATTCCTGAAATTATTTTAATTTTCATTTTCTCTGCTCATGATTACTGGAGTAAGCAGTACTCCAGACAAATGTCCTCAGCTGCTTATTTCTTTACATGAATAAAGCACAATTTAAAATAATTGAATCAATTATTGGATAGAAAGAAAAGCAAACACAGGAGAAATTATTTTATGATAGCTATTAATACTCAGCTAATAATGCTTTGAAGTACATAATTGAGCCCAATAATATACTAGGTCATACATTGGATCCAGAATCAGATGCATTAACACAGAGAATACAGGTGGAAGATTCTGTTCTTAAGAGACATGTGCCTTGGGATGTCAGCTATAAGAAATGAAAATAAAACTCTCTTGATACGAAGTTATTGAGGTCTCTCTAGCTATCAAATATTCATCTATCTAAAGTTAACCATAATATAAATGTCTTTCCTAGGTCCTTTAAAGCTAGTTTTGCTTTAAAGACAATTTGAAAATTTGCTTAAATCACAAGTGGTATTTTGCTTTTATTCCCCTGGTTCAGGATAGTACAGCTTGGAAAAAAATAGAAAGGTTCATATATTTGGGCTGGCTTATTCAGAGTCCATCCTAAAATTTGTATATCCTAGGTGGCATATTTGTAGGATTCTTCAATGGCCAGGTTCTTTAAAACCGCTGTCCTGTTAGATTTGTAACAACATTATTAATTCCAACATCATACATTATTTTATGTTTTAAAAATGCTTATCAAAATGTTAGTCTTACTTGGATGATATAATTAAGCCATAAGAAAATGATTTAATTTTACTTATGACAGCTGAGTTCCCAACTAAGCCCTAAGGGAACATAGAAGAGGATATTTGGGGACTGGGAGTGGTGGTCTTGCTTCAAATACCACAGTCTATCACTTTAATACCAAGTTTTGATAAATTTTTATGAATAGATGTTTCTTCATTTGTTGTTTGCTTTTGTGACCATTTCCAGAGATTTTAAATGTGTGTGTGTGCGTGTGTGTGTGTGTGTGCACGCTCATGTTGGTGTGTGTATATATTTTCACCAGTTTTATTGGGGAGTGAGTCAGGAAAGGTCCTCACACTTTCATGCTCTAATCCTTTCAGTTCTTTATCAGAAGTAGTTAGTTTTTTCAACAAATAAAGATAGCTGTGTTTTTACTATCTGTAGAAGTAGAACTTTACTCTTGCCATCATCAAGAGTTATTCTCTCTGGCTAGGAGTTTTATTAGTTTATGTTTATAAATTCAAACAGCCTTTTTGTTTTAGTCTCATGTTACTTTTACTTAAAGTTAAGATTTTTTTTAAAGACAGGACTTACTTAACTGCTTTGTTGAAAAGTCATATATTAGTAATTTAGAGTGTTCATCCCATTTCTCTAGAAACAAAATTAACTATTCTTTTTTAAGTTGCTCTCAAGTTTGATCTATTCTAGACCATTTATCACCAACCATATTAAAGAATAATTTCCTTTCCAGGATGTATAGAAGTAGGTAGAGCTGGCTTTGTTTATAAAATTTGTAGTAATTAGTCTAGAAGATCATAGCAAACCTTAATCTAGGACTGACAATGTAAAATATTTAATACATGTAAATAAGTGAGTGTTCTAACAGTCATTCTCCTGTACAGTGGGAGGTGGACACTGAAGTACTAATGTGACACCTGCCCCAAACAATGCAATGAAGAATTGCTGGGTTCTCAGTCTCATTGATCACCTCAGACACTTCAGGCTCTTTATGAAAAATCAAAAAGCAAAGGGGAAGCCTTGACTAATGTTCATGATTTGCATTGCTCAGTTAGATCTATGTTTAAGTTAGAACAACTTCAACCATCAACAGAATACATTTCTAACTAGACTTTAAACTCAGATCAACCCTTGGTGGCTTAATCTAGTTCAACTGTGTAAATAAGAGATATTTGAGGGATACTTACTTGACCATTGAATATTGTCCTCTATAGTTCACCATATGAGGAGATGGCTGGGCTTGATTTCTTAAGCTGTAGTCACCCCAGAATATTAATATGTAATAGAACACATGAAATGGGTCATGAAAGACTTATTTAATTGAGAGACTGAAAAACCTGATAAATAATTCATCAAAGAAATGAAAAATGTAGATTTATGTGGTACAAAATAGTAAAATAAAATAAAATATTATAGATCCATTCCATTGTGCCAGGTACTCTACTAAGTACTACACTTGCATTACACATTTAATTCTAAAAATAAAGGTTGTGAAGTTAAAAATAAGTATATAATGTATTGCTAGTTAATAAGTATAATGAAGAAAAATAAAATAGGATAAGAACATAATAGTTTTAGAAAAAACAGCCGAAGAAGTATTCTCTGAAACAATGGCATATGAACAGAGACCTAAGTAAATTTAGGGCACTACCAATGAAAACGTCTTGCAGACTATTATACCAAGTAAGGGAAACTGTATTATTAGCCTATTGCTATGTAACACAACCATCCCAAAACTCAGTGACTTAAAACAATTTATATTTGCTTAATTCATGAGTTCAGAGGTCATTGGGTGATTCTTTTGGTCTAGGCAAACTGAATGATATTATCTAGGTAGACTCTGCTATGCATCTATTTCAGCTGCCAGATGGGCTTGGAGTTGATTAATCTTAGATTGCCTTGACTGCAATAAATCAGTTCTGGTCCACTTGATTTCTCATTCTTCAGAAAGCTAGTTCATGACTGAGGTCTAAGAAAGAGAGGGAGGTACTCAATGCCTCTTCAGGCCTAGATTCTTAACTGAGCCCCCATCACTTCTGTTACTTTCTTTTGACCTAGGAAAATCACGAAGTCAGCCCAAAGTCAAAATGTGAAGGAAAGAGACTATCTCTTGATGGAATGAGCTGTAGAATCATTTTACTAAGAATGCGTATACACACAGGAGTGAAGAATTAGAGTCATTTTCACAATCAGTCGTAAACACACATAGGCTAATTGTGTTTTTTTGGCTACACTAAAATCAACAAATTGCCATACAATGTATGATAACTCATTATATAGAATTTCTAATTAAATTCCTTGTTGCAATATAATATGTTAATGTCACATTTCTGTACACTGGAAACTTTGCTCAGTAAACTTTGGAGATAGAATGTGCCTTACCCAGATGAGTCTCCAGATGAGACCCCTGGCCTGGCTGACATCTTGATTTACAGACATAGCTGTACCATTCCATCGTGCATAGAGTCTCATAATAAACTCCCTCAGGGACTCCATTTTTATTCTGACTACTTTCATGGCTTCTTGTATATTCTCTTAATTATTCTGGAATAAGTTAAAGTATTATTGTTTTATACTTTGCTGTTGTTGGGAGGTTTTATTTGTTGTTATTTTCTCTACCATTTCTTTGTAGATAATAGTATAAACAGAACAAGATAGAGAGGAATATGCATGATGGCTTTCATAACCAAACACCAGCTTTTGCCAAATTGTGTTTTCATCATCTTTTAATAGGTGTTATTTGGAAAACATATTCAATGGTGAAAGGTTAAAAAATGTGGGGTTAAATATAGTTTATATAAAGATTAATGAGCATTGTGAAACTTCATAGAAAGAATATTATTATAGTGTTTTCCAAACTTATTTACCATGGAAACTTATTTTATGAAAAGTACTTTATAAAAATACTTTGAAAATGTGCAATTTATTGCCAAATGCTAATATGTGTTTAAGACTATAATATAATTATACTCTCAGAATATAATTTATAAAAATAATCAGGGGCTTCAGGAATTAGTTATCAAAGAGATATGAATTATTTTTTCTAGAATTACAAAGAATTTCAAAGTTTACTTATTTGAGTACTATTTCCCTCCCTGCCTTTTAAAGTTCCATATGTTCATTTATTTTCATATCTAAAATGAATTTTCTCAAATAAATAATAGGCATTATCAGATGAAAGAAAAGTAATGCAATCTAGTTTTCACAATCTGAGACTTTTCAGTTTATTAAATTAATGAACATTAATTTCAGCATTTCCAATTAACCTTCTCTATCACTAAAGTCCCCTAGAGTTCCCAATTGTCACTATACATTAATCTTCCCCAGCTATGACTTGAATCATACTTTTGGTAATGTGCCATCATCTGTGACAGTGATTAGTTGGAAGGGGCATCTCATTAAGAAGTTGAATTCCAAAGTACCACCAGACATAATAGTCATCTGTCAGATCATCTGGCAAAAAAATTACATCCTTGAATCCATGGAACAAAATTGAAGGCTCATCAATACCAGGAACTCCCTTTTGCTTGTTCTATTCATTAGATATCACACTATTCTTGCATAGATAGAAAGTACTTTCTCCCCTAATGCCTGAATCATCTATCCATAAAATTAAAATGCATATGGGATAGCATCCCATTGGAGGCTGAAACCTTAATCTAAGATTTCCTTTGAAAATAAATTTTAAAATGTAGTGTAGTAATGAATATCAAACTGAAATTTAAAAATTAATAATATCAAATGTGAAAAGTAATGATTACACATTACAGATATAAAACTCACTTTTTTCTACGAAAATTCCATCATTTTGATTTCCATGATAGAATGCTGTGTATTGACACCTAATTATCTTTTTAAAAAGAGGAATGTGATAATTGTGGTAAAATTACAGGTGTCAGTGAAAATGTGGGTCATTAAATATGATCACTATAGTTCTTACCTCCTAAAAAAATTCTTTCGAGAATTACAATGATTGTACAAATTTAAATTAGATTGTCATCTAAATTATAAATTACATAGTTGATAAATTATTTTGTTTAACATATCTTTATTTCAAAACCTTAGTAAAAATGACATTTTGCTATTTTTATTTATTTATTTTTTTTGAGACACAGTCTTGCTCTGTTGCCTCAGCTACAGTGCGGTGTCATCATCATCACTCACTGCAACCTCAAATTCCTGGGCTCAGGCGATCCTCCTGCCTCAGTCTCTCAAGTAGCTGGGACTACAAGCACATGCCACCACACCCAGCTAATTTTTTCCATTTTTAATAGAGATGGGGCTGGTCTTAAACTCCTGAGCTCAGCTTCGTCCTCCCAGAGTGCTAGGATTACAGGTGTGAGCTACTGCGCTTGGACTATGTTTTTAATAAGTGAAATCCCTAATGATTGGCCAATCTCCTTTTTTCATACAGAACTATGAAGCATTTTTTCAACTCTTTTGTATCTACTAAATCCATGTGAATCTCCAGATGGAAAATGGAGACTATGTTATACTCTGTTGTGTAGCCTTCTAATTTAGATGTTTATAGTGTGCCAAAAAGTTTTTATACAGCTGTGCAATGTTTAAGTGGCTTCTTAAAAGTATTTCAGGGCCTATCACTGCAGCTGTTAAGTCAGAAAATAATTATTCTCCCAAACGTTCTCATGGAAAATGAAAATGGTGGTGTTGCATCTATTTTTTTTTTCTTGTAAAAACATTATTTAGTCTCTCTCAATTAATACTTAAATTGTTAGGTACAGAGAAAAATATGACCCTGTGTGTGGACGAAGTATGTGCTCAATATTTACTAAAGATGAATTTTATGGAAGGAACTATTTAAGAATCTAAGAAAATAATATAATTTAAATAATTTAAAAAATATTTATCTGTTCTGTTCCAATTCACAAGACAGATATATAAAAAGATGTTAAAAATATATGTGGCAATGCAGCATATACAAATGTTGACATCTCCTATGAATGTTCGTTGCATCATTAGTATGAATTTATTTAAACATAACAATATATTACTTTTTGTTTTTCCAATCAAAATGAAAATCTAATCAAAAACATAATTTATCTCCTCGATTTTGGCAAGCTATATCCAGATATTCAAACAATCCATTTACAAAGTAGGAATGGCTATCAATCTGTCAATAGCTGGTGAAAACAACAGAACATAAGATTTGCTTGGAATATGAAATGTTTTACTTTCAAATTCTGCAACTAGAAATAAGTTACTTAACTTCTCTGAAGCTTAGTTGTCTTATCTATAAAATGCAGTTCTAGAGTGACTGATGAGAGTTCATGTTTTCTTTATAGGATTTCCCATGGGGCTTAGAGAGAAAAGACAGCAATGTTTAAAAGCATGAACTTTGGAGCTGGATTGCCTTGCTCGACTCTAGCCCTGCCAATTATTTACTATATGACTTAGGGCCAGTTATTCTCTGTATCTCAATTTCCTATCTGTATAATGATGATAATGTTTGTATATACCACATAGGATGATTGCACAAACTCAACGTCAATATATGCAAAGCATTTAGAATTGGGCTTAACACATGCCAAAATATGTGTGTGTTTTTTATTAATAGCAGTTGTATTCTGACACTATGTAAGAAGTGATTATCATTCCTGACGATACCTGTAGATACTAGTGAGATCAAATGCCATAATAAGATCAAGAAATTTTATGTATTTTTCTTTTCAAAATATTGGATTCTGTTATTTAACATAAAGATGCTCTAAAGAGGCCTCTGTGTGTATGTGTATATGGGGAGAAAGAGAGAGAGAGAGAGAGAGAGAGAGAGAGAGACAAAGAAACAAAGAAAGAAACAAAGAAAGAAAGAAGAGAGAGTGTTAAATTTGACATAATTGATTGAAGTTATCAAAGTTTCTTCCGGAGTAAAACTAATCAAACCATGTCGATTAGTCTCGAAATGGAAAAATGAAGGAACAAAAATATTTGTGCAATCTTTCTTAAACTTATTAGTTATTGTTAAATTAAGAACTGAACATTTTTCCCTTGTGAAATAAATCTTTAGTCAATTTTTGGTTTGGATGGGAATAAATAAGAAAGAGAGACTTCTGACAAGAGTGTTAATTACCTAAGCATATGTGGTTATTGGAACTTCATATATGATTATGTTCATGAGGAGTTTCTTGAAGCTGGAAAGCTTCTAGTTTCAGTATGTCAGAGATAAAGTGGAATTGATTTTTTTCTGTTCAGAACCCACCTCAGAACAACAAAGCATTATATAACCAAAAAAGCAATTGCCATTTTCCACAAAAATAAGCAGCCCTGTACTTCCAAAAAGGGACAGGAAAAAAATTGCTAAATGGAGTGAAAGTCAAATGGAGAGGAGACAAGATATTTAGAAAAGATGATTGCAGTGCAGACCTCAGATCAAGACAGTTTTTGAAAAAGGGTACTAGTCTTTTGTTTATAACAAAAAAAAAAACAGAATTCACAGGCTGGCAACATATGCTCTCCTTGAGTTTGTTTTGAAAGCAAAATTGAACAAAGAACCATGAAAACATATAATCTTGACAGCTAATAAAGTGTAAAGAGCTGGTTTTTAAGTTTTATTTATTTAAAAATACCTTTATTTATTTTATATATTTAAATTAACTTGAATTTAATTATCAATAGCCACGTGGCTAGTGGCTACCTAAGTACCACTCTAAGTACCTAATAGGATGAAATACCTCTAGGTCCCTAATTCTTTCTAAATACTATATTAACTGTATCTCACCATTTCACTATCAATATATTCATTTTTATTTTATTTTCAGGTTCAAAAGTTTAGTAGTCTTTCTTTCTTATGCTTAGTTTATAATCAATGAGTTATTTAGTAATATGTCACTGCATTTCCGATTTGTAATAATTTTATCTTTATAGTGTGATTTTCTTATTTTATAGCATTCTTTTTAGATCATAAAATGCACCATAGGTCATGATCAGTTTAACTTTAAGTCTGAAAACAGATACGAGTTATTACATAGTTGATCAGCAAGCAGTGAAATAGTCAGATATGTTTTGTTAGAAAGGTCAGTTTGACAATGTATATTGGACTAGGACAAGGATAGAGTCAGGGAAACTCGTTTTCTATTTCAATTTTCAAAGCAGGAGAAACTGAGTGTATAAACTAAAATCCTGAGTAGTGGTGTTGAAGAGGGGATGGATTTAAAACATTTTCTGAAGATAAAAATCAATATTAGTGACCATTTAAATGGTCTTTTAAGAATTTACATCTAGATATGATATACCTCCTAGCCTTTGAATATAGCATTGCACGTCTTTCAAATGAAGACAACTCTAGTTTCAAATTTTAAAAAGCTGGAAGTGATTGCTACATATGATTCCATTTCCTGCATTACTTGCTCACATAAACAACACTACAATTATCATCAGTCTTTCTGAAAAGCAGACAGCTCTGAGCATCAGTGCATCTTTTAAGAAACTTATTTATTTTAAGTGACATAAAATCCACCTCATTGCCTGTTAGATAGTAAAAAGGAAGTTTCATTTGTCATAACTGAAAAGTCCAGAGATAAAACTAGATCAAGTAAGGTCATGATCCATCATCTCAAGTGTTTTTAACAAACATGAACATAATCTTGGTCTCTTTGCTGTTTTTTCTGTCAGTGTAAAAGTTGTTCTTTGCATCCATTCACCCGCTCTTCCTTGTGGTTGCAAAATAGGTGTACTTTCAGACTTTATACCTTCAACAGTGGGCCTTCTAAGATGATAAGAGTCTATCCATGTAGTAACGAAGGAAAAGACAAGGAACTTTGCCTTGCCAGAATCCATAGAAAATATCTTTTTAATTGGCCACGGCTAGGTCCTGTGCCTATTTTTGAACAAACTATTTTCATTAGGGTCATGAAATAAGCTTATTGTTTAAAACTATAGTGTTCACTTTTGATGGGGTAGGGATTGCCATAAATACCTAAACCATATTCCTGAGACTTGCTAGTTAATAACAGTTATAAAAAAATCCAGATATTATTATTTTAAAAAGGAGACTGAAAAATGCTGAGTGTCTAAAACATTATTACCTGGCCAGGGAACAGTTATTATATTTTAGGAAACTTCAGTAGAAGCATTTTTCTGCAAAAATCGATATACATGACATTCTTAAAGCTGTTGCTAAATAACAGGCAATAATCTGTTGAAATGGATTCATTCGTAGGTTTTCAACACACTAAAAATTTCTCTCATTCTGTTTATCAGGACCTATCATTTTAAACAATAAAAACATCAACAACAGTGAAATGACTGACATAAAAGTGTCTAATAATTTTTTAGATTAGGAAATTAATTTTTGTACTCCTCATAAATAAAACATAATGGATTAGCACTACAATGGGCAGCTTCATTCTTCATTGTAAGCACTTGAATACATTTCAAGGGTTTATCTGTGATCTTATATCCATGAAGCATTAGCCAAATGTTTCAGTAATTTGCATGTCCTCTGGGAAAAATTAATTTAAAGCAAGGTGTTGAGTTAAGAGGTCAATCCAAATTTAAATTAAAATGTTAAGGAACCACACAAAACCTATACCCAGAAGACAAACTTCTATTACATTAATATCTCCAAATCGTAATGGTTTCTGGTCTGAAACAATGAATTCTGACCTTATATGTAATTGGGAAACCAAAGTTTGGTTTTATTTTCCTTTAATAATCTCAAAAGAGAATAAAGAAAGTAATACAGTGAAATAGTAGAGAATATATACACACACACACACACCTATAGATAGAGACACACTCATAGACATATTACATATGTGTATAGTGTGTGCATGTGTGTGTATCTCTCTCTCTCTATATATATATTTATTACATATAAATATATATAGAGTGAGAGTTTAGCTGTACTCATTGAGAATATTGTTTTCACGTGGTCCAGTGTTAGTATACTTGGATCCTTTTCTTGTGAAAATTACTATTATTCCCCCAAATCAAGAGAGAATCTCTAGAAATTCGAATGCTCATATAATGGATAAAGAATATCTGCACCAAATATAAGATAATAAGTAAATATAGTAACTTCTAAAACAACAATTCTTGCACATAAATAATTATAATTCTTTGGTAGTGACCATGACTAATGCCATAATTAAAAGTGGGAAAACCTCTACTTTGAATGACTTTTTCTTTGACTCTTGATTTTGAATATTCTCAATCATTGTTTCTACCTTTCGAAAGCATTCTTTCACTTATAACTTCATGCATTAATTTACCATGTTGATTTAGTTTTTGCCTTATGGCAGGACAAAATGATACAATTGCTATCTTTTCAATTTCAATAGTCATCTCTTCTAAAATAACTAGTACAATAATTTTTTTTAAAAAGCTGTTTTAAATAAATAATCCTTCTTTTGTTTGAACAAACAATACAGTTAGCTCTGTATGTACAAGAATGCAAGTTAAAAAATAAACACAACTGATTCAGATTTTTCTTTTATGCCGTCTCTCTCTAGGCAATGGAAATGAGATACAGTACAGAAAGACTGTAAGAGTGACACATTTTAGAAAATGGAACAATTCAACCAAGGAAGTAGTATAGTGGAACTAAAATTATGAAAGTAACAATTAAAAGAGGAGTAGGAGTTAAGAGACCTTTTATACACAGAAATAATTCAAATACTTAACTTACTCAATTTAGATGATGATCAAAAGGAAGACAGAATACTTCCTTGGTTAAATAGAAGAATAAACATTGGTTTTAAATAAAATTCGAAGTCTCTATGATAATGTAAAGATGTAAGCATGTTAACATCTACTAAATTGATTATCACTCATGGTAATTACTAAGAAGAATGGGAAACTTATGTATGCATTTCTCTGTATGAAAATAGACATGTTGGTATTAGGTATTCATTGTTAGAATATAGATTATTTTTACAAATATATTTTTACTGTATCTAAAACTTTCATTTCTTTAGTGTACAACAGTAAATGTGATGTTTTTACAAAAAAGTCACATAGTTGTCCAGTAACAGCTAAATCATGTAACGTATCTTGATAGGCTATTATAGTTTATGGAGTATTGTAGTATGTCCTTTTACTGGGAGAATGAGAAAGAACAAGTTCTTAAGTAGAAAATTCTTCTATCACAGGAGAAAGCCTTTCAAAAATCTTTGAAAACTAAAGGTGAAAATTCTTTAAGGGAATGTTTAGGGCAGATTTTATGCAGTTTTGACCATTTATTATCTGTCTTTTCTTTTGCTTTTAAAAAACATAGAATTTTAGCCTGCAGAACTTACTACTGTTGATATGTTCAAAGGGTTAGGAGTTAAGCACAGTTATCCTTTATACCTCGTTTATCTTTCACATCTTTGTTTAATATTATTCCAATCAAATTTTAAATCCTCTGCATCTCCAAAGTAATATGTTTTTATCATCATAATTATTACTCATTGTGATAGTTACATTTCTTATTTTTTAATAAAGCATAATCTATCCATTGGCCTTTTATGAATAAAAATAACATATATGTGTATAGAATGACAACAATTAAAATAATTGTTATGTATATTAAGATTAATTATCACAGTTACACCCATGGACCAGTAGTATGATTATTTTCATTCACAGAAATGATACGTGCTGGGATTCAAACATACGTATCTCTAATTTTAGAGGTTGTTCTGTTAGACACTATGATATATAAGAATATGAGTATACATATATAAACATATATAAATGTAATAATAGTATTGTAGAGCCAGAAAAAATTATGGGATAGTCATGGAATAAGAAAGAATGTTATCATAGTATCTTCTAACATTTGTAAACCTCCTAAAAAGGAAAAAAATATAAAAATAATATCAAATTCCGTTACCTCAAATGATGTAATAAAATTAAAACAAACAAAAAAACAGAATAGGGAAATGTAAGATGGCTGACTAGAGGAAGCAGACATATGCCTCTTTTCCAGAGAACAATGAAAACATCCATCAAAAACCCCTATTTCAAATAGATCCTGAGAGGGAGAAAAAGTGAAAACTACAGAGAGGCCATAGGAGACATTGAGAGTAACGCTAGAAGAGGACTGCTTGTGTGAGGTGTTTATTTTTACTTTTATTTTTATTTTTATGTTTTGAGTACTTTGAACAGCTCCTACGGGGCACCCAGGAAAGGGGTAAGCAGGGGACTTTCAGGGACCCAAGCTTCTGACTGGAACCTTTCCTGTTTTGACTGAATAGGTTTGAATGGACCCCCAAGTGCTGCAGGAAGCTCAGGCAGTTTGTACAGGCTTCCAAATGCTAGACACCAGTGCCCAGAACTAATTGAGCCCTGCCCTGAAGTTGCTGCTGCCTCCCTTCTCAGGCAGGGTGGGAGATGAGAACCCAGGCGATATACACTCGTGGATAGATTTTCCCCACTATGGCCAAGGGCTGCTCCAGAACGGGGGCGGGGAGTGGGGGTGTCCAGAAATTCCATGCCTGCCAGGCTGGCTCCTTCCGTGGAGAGTGGTGTCCTTTCTCTACCACCCCTCCCTGCTCCCCAACCCCAACTGCAACAAAGCTCCAAGCAGCTGGCTTAAGTTTATGCTAGCTAGGGACCAACCTACCTTTCCTAGTCAGGGTCAGCACTTGGACTTGGGTGTGTGTGCGGGCAGGGGCACCTAAGAACACATCTGAGGGCCTGTTCCCATACTCCGAGGACTTGATGGAGATGTTTAGAGGCATAGAGGGGAGGTTTGTGAACTGATCTCCAGTGCGGAGGGAGCCCATGTGCACAGAACAGAGAGGAGAGTCTGGAGTGTGTTCATGCTGCAGTATGTGCAGGGGACATCCCTCCCCCGCTAAAATGGCAGCTATTGTCTGTCCTGGCAGGGAGGCTAGTGGTCTCCTCCCGCTGTGCAGTCTCCCTGTAACTGGCCTAACTGGTTTGGCCACAAGCCAGAGGACAGGGGAACCAGGGAAATCTCCTGAAGCCTAAGGTGGAGTTTCCCTGCCACGGCTGTGGGCCAGGGTGGAACTGAGGGGTTTTTGGGTCAGGAGCTTCACGCCCGCCAGCATTTTCCCCAGGCATGCCAGCCCAACTGCCTCCACAGAGAGTGGCGTCTTTCCGCCTTCCTCCTTCCCTCCCCCACCTGAACTGCAGCAAACTCTCAGCTGCTGACTTTGGCTCCCCTGAGGCAGCCGGGACCAGCTTGCTTCTCTTAGGGTGACGCTTGAACTGAGAGGGTCTGGGAAGGGGACTGCGAACCTGTTCCAGTACTCGCATGGCTTGATGGTATCATCTGGGAGTGTGGAGGGGAGATCTGTGAGCTTATCTCAAGCGGGGAGGGAGCACACATGGACATAACTGAGAGGAGAATGCTGTGTGTGTTTGTGCTATCGCGCATGTCAGGTAAAGGGAGAAAAGAATAGGAGCAAGAAACAGCTTTGGCGGACAAAGACGGGTTTTAATGAGGAAACCTGAGAAGGGCCCTGACCGAAAGGACAAAACCTCCCGCTCTTACAGGGTGTGGGTTTTTAAGGGCTTTCGGAGGAGCGAACGAGGCTTAAGGGTGTGGGGAACTTTTTAGCGATTTTTCTTAGTTTTCCGCGGGAAACAGATGCTTATCTTCTGGGAGGGAATGTTGACAATGGCGGTGCTGGGGAAGAAGCAAGATGGCGATTGTCCTTTTGCGTCTCGGGCCCTCAGTGCAGGCACCGGACACCTCCCGGCCAGAAATGGCAGCTGTGCTCTCCGTCCTGGCTGTAGAGGCTCACGGGCCGGTTCTGCCGTGCTGCCCGAGCACAGTTGCCGACTGCAGGGTCTAAACGGTTTGTCCATAGCCAGGGATGGGAAGCAACCTGAACGCCACTGCCGTCTACCAGACTGGATTCCGACTGCCCTGATTCCACAAGCAGATTCTTTATGGTGGCTAGGGGGTCATCTCTACAACTCCCTGGTTTCTCTCAGTGGTCTGAGAACTGACCTTCAACCCCAGTTGGGATGGCACTTGTGCCAGCTTCTGGGAAGCCTGGATGAAGGTTGTCCAACCCCACCCCACCTAGCCTGTCCCCATGCATCAGCCTTACTGGTGGCAGACAAGAAGGGGCACCCAGGGAGTTGCAGGGCCCAGCACAGGGCCCGGGGTACCTGAGTGCTTCTTCTGATAGATTTGGCCAGGCATAGTTACCACAAACAACACAACATCTAGCTCCCTCTTGCCAGCACAAGCTACCAGCACGGAGGTCAACATGTACAGCCTGTTGCATCATTTGCTGATTCAATTGTACAGGGCTCAGCTGACTCTTAACCACAAATGCCACCTACTAGTCTGGAGACAAAACTGGACCTGCTAACACGATCCTCACTGTTAGAAGTGCAGAGCACTGGGGAAAGAGACAAGATTCCAGAGACCCACATCTCTCTTTCTGGGCAAGAAGCAGGGAACCTGCCAACATGTAAACCAAAAATAAGCAGCAATACCTATTATTATATCAGATAAAATACACTTTAACACAATAAAATAAGAGAGATGGTCGTCATATAACGATATAGGGATTGATTCAACAAGAATATGTATGCACCTAATACAGGAGCTCCTCGATTCATAAAACAAATACTACGAGGCTTAAAAAAAGAAATAAATAGCAACATCATTATAGTGAGGAACTACAATACTCCACTGACAGAAATAGAAAGATCAAGGCAGAAAACCAAGAGATAAACAGTGGACTTCAATGGGACTCTAAAACAAATGGACCTGACAGACATTTACAGAACATCCTATCCCAAAACGGCAGAATATACATTCTTCTCATCAGCCTGTGGATTATTTTCATGATAGATCATATGTTGAGACTTCAAAAGAAGTCTCAATAAATTTAAAAATATCAAAATTATACCATGTATCTTCTCACAGCATAGCAGAATAAAACTAGAAATCAATTCCAAGAGGAACTGTCAAAACTACACAAATACATGGAAATTAAGCAACTTGCTGCTGAATGATCCTTGGGTCAATTATGTAATCAAGATGGAAATCAAAACAATTTTTGAATTGAATTCCAAAAGTGACACAAGTTATCAAAATCTCTGGGATAAAGCAAAAGCAGTGCTAAGAGATAAGTTAATAGCAGTAAATGCCTATATTAAAAAAACAGAAAGATCACAGATTATCAACCTAATGTAATACCTCAAGTAACTGGAAAAAGAAGAACAAACAAAACACAAAGCTGACAGAGTAAGGAAATAGCAAAGATCAGAGCAAAGCTAAATGAAATAGAAAGCAAAAGAACAATGTGAAGGATGAACAAACCAAAAGTTTGTTTTGAAAAGATAGACAAAATCAGTAGACCACTACCTAGATTAACCTGGAATGAAAGAGAAAGGATTTTTAAAAGTTCAGTAAAAAATGAAAAAGACGTTTAATAGATACCACAGAAATATAAAATATCATCCAGCACTACTATGAAAACCTCTGTGTATAGAAACTAGAACATCTAGAGGAAATGGTAAATTTTTTAAAACATACAACTTCTTAAACTTGAATCAGGAAGAAATAGAAATCCTAAACAGACCGATAATGAGTAGTGAGATCAAAATAGTAAAAAAATTTTCCAACAAACAAAAGCCCAGGACCAGATGGATTCACAGCTGAATTTTATGAGACCTAGAGAGAACTGGCACCTATCCTACTCAAAGTGTTCCATAACATGGAGAAAGAGGGAATCCTTGCTAACTCATTCTACAAAGTGTCGCCTTGATACCGAGGCCAGGAAAGGATACAACAAAAACAACAACAAAGCTAGAGACCAATAACCCTCATGAAAATCAATTTAAAAATCCTCAACAAAATATAACCAAACCAAATCCAATAGCAACTCAAAAAGTTAATTCACCACAGTCAAGAAGGCTTCATCCCAAGGATGCAAGTATGGTTCAACATATGTAAATCAATAAATGTGACTTTCTACATAAATAGAATTAAAAATTTAAAAAAACATATGATCATCTCAATAAATGCAGAAAAAGTATTTGACAAAATCCAGCACTCTCTCGTGATCAAAACCCTCAACAAACTACATGTAGAAGAAACTTAATGCCTCAAAATAATAAAAGCCATGTATGACAAACCCAGCCAACATCATACTGAATGGGGAAAAGTTGAAAGCATTCCTAAGAACTAGAATAAGACAAGGATGCTCACGATTACCGCTTCTATTCAACATGGTCTGGAAGTCCTAGCCAGAGCAATCGAACAAGAGAAAGAAATAAAGAACATCCAAATTGGGAAAGAGGATGTCAAATTATCCCTATTTGCAGATGATATGGTCATATACCTAGAAAATTCTAAAGACTCCATCAACAGACTCCTAGAATTGATAAAGAAATTCAGTAAAGTCTCAGTTTATAAAATTAATGTACATGAATCAGTGGCATTTTCATAGACTAGTACCAGTCAAGCTGAGAGTCAAATTAAGAATGCAGTATCATTTGAAATAGCCACAAAGAAAATAAAATAGCAAAGAATATACTAACCAAGGAGGTGAAAGAGCTCTGCAAGGAGAACTAAAAACCACCAATGAAAGAAATAGTAGATGACACAAAAAAAATGAAAAAACATCCCATAATCATGGACTGGAAGAATCAATATTCTTAAAATGTCCATTATGCCCAAAGCGATTTACAGCTTTAATGTAATTTATACCTTTCTTATTCATGAGGGACTGACTCTTTTATCATTATGTGTTTCCTTGTTTCTAATAACAACTTTTATCTTAAAGTTTATTTTGTCATATTAGCATAGCTATTACAGCTCTCTCTTAGTTGTTCTTTGCATGGTACCTAGTTTCAATCATCTTTCTTTTAACTTTTTTATGCCTCTAAGTCTAAATTTTATCTCTTGTACACTGTATGTAGTTAGATCACTTTTAATGTACTCTGCCAGTCTCTGTGTTTTTAATTAAAGGATTTATCCATTTGCATCTAATATAGTTATTGAATTTTGAATAGGTAGGATTTACATCTCTCATTTTCTTCTAGTTTTCTATGTTTTATGTCTGTTTTTCCTTTACTTCATCATACTGCCTTCTTTTGTGTTACATAGATATCTTCTGGTTTACCATTTTAATACCTTTTCTTTCTCTTTTCTATATTTTTAGTTATTTTTAAGTGTTTGTTTTTGGAGTTATAATTATCATAATGTGAAACAATCTAGTGTAATTTCAATAATACGTAAAAAATAAGCATCAATATAGCTCTTGCTTCCTTTGTATTATCATTGTCATAAAAATGTATCTTTATACAATATAAGCCCATCTAGGAAGTTTTATTAGTCTTGCTTCATAGAGTTTCTTTTTTAATAAAAAAAAAAAGAGAGCAGTATTACAAGCAAAAATAGGTTTATACTCTATATTTTCTTACATATAT
>RJWJ010017017.1:0-33658 GCA_004363605.1 Indri indri
TGCAGCTATGCTGGAAGGTTACGGTTATAAGAAATACAAAAATTGAACAGCAAGATCATTACTGCAATTTAAAATTTGCAAAAATGTAAAAGGATGTAAGTAATGACTAATGGATAAAAAATTCAAAATCATTTCCTCCTCTATAACTTTTCTGGATTTTATTCACAGTATTAATATAATGAAACTTGAAGATGTAGAGCAGTTAGTGTCAAAGAATAAGGTCATGTTATTCAAAATTATACTACTGCTTGTGAATCATAACTTCCCATTTTAACACTGAGCTGTCATTTTAAATGTATGCCTTCAAATGTTTGAAAAATTGGTCTTCACTCATGTAGACAGAACTTCAAATTCAACTTGATTTAAAAATCAGTAAAATTCTTTCACTGAAAGTCTTCGTCCAACTTAGCCCTATCTCCCCACCCTGATACTCTCTGCATACTCACCCCCAATTCTCAAGAGCTAAGCCTACTCTTCTCTGGCCACATAAAGGTCATGTTGGTGCTTTTCCTCCCCAAAGCTAACAAAACACCCAGTCATCCAAGTCACTTAGAGTTGGGGAATAAAACAGGCAGCACAAAAGATAACAGACACAGGCTGAAAAGCATATACCTGGCTTAAAATAACAGAGTCATTGGTTCAAAACCAGGGACTTAAGAAAAATTCCAAAGGTCAAGTAAGCATAAAATTCCACAGGTCAGGAACAAACAGTAAGTCTAGGAAAAAAATGCAGGTGGCAAAGATCGTGTATTAAAAGAGTCCAAGCATCCAGGACTGGATCACCAACTGTCAGCAAGCCTTAAATATTACAACTATTTGTCTCAGCCCAGGAAAAAGAACCAATTCCCAAACACAGGAACAGCAGGCAAAACTAGCCGAGGCACCCAGCCAGAATGCAGAATGCCTGGGAGGAGAAGAAGGCCCACCGACCGTCACACACTGGTCACATTATCATTAGGTCCGTTAGCAAAGAGAATACACAAACCTCAGTACCAAAGGCAAAAATTATATGAGATGGAAAAAATGCATTTCAAAATGGAAAATGTGAAAGAAAGGTGATAACTGTATAAAAATAGTATTAAATCCTGAGTAAAGTACTGCCTGTAATTGTGAAACATGCCCTTGGGATTCTTTGGACAAAGGAAAAAGAGGGATTGGGATAGAGTTAGGAGAAATGAGCAACAGGCAGTCAACAGGGACAGGGAATAGAAGGAAAGAGCCTATCCGTAGACCTGGGCACCGTAAGCTCCAAGTTGATGAGGCAGACACCAAATTCTTGGCTGCAGCAGCTTCTTGGAATAACTTTTAGCGGCCACAGGTTTAGGGGTAGCAGCAAATCCATGCAAAGAAACCACAGATGAAGAATTTAGACTCCTCTGCCCCTCAAAAAGTTTCCCATCTGCTTCCTGATACCCCAAAGTCACCATTTCACAGTATTAGACAAAAGCCTTAAAATAAAATATCTAGGGTCTCCCACAAAGAAGAGGCCATGTGAGGAAAAATCTGCTTTCTGCTCTTGCTCATCTTTCCTACGAAGGCTCTTTATTTCCACTCATTCACAGATACATTCCATGCCTACTAAGCAGGAAGTGTGCCAAGTACTAGGGTTTCTAGAACAATTTTAGTAAATGAAGTCCCTGCTCTCAAGGCCAACAGAGGGAACAGAACAAGAAAATAAATTGTCAAAATATGGTAAATTAAATAGAGTTCTATTAGAGAGATATGCTTGGTCAATTGAAAATAAAACCATTTAGAGGCCACAGAAATCAGCATAAAGAGTTTAACCTCTTCTGCTTTTAAGGTTCCTCTTCCCTGTTCCTCCTTCTTTATCAAGTCTTTAAAAGTTGAAGTTCCTCAAGGCTCAGTCTGAATGAAGCCCCCTGTTTTTATTACCCTATATTCCTTCCCCAGACAATTTAATCAGTGCCCTTGACTTTAAACACCACCTACAGTGCTGTTGCTCAAATGCGTATATTCATTTCAGACTTCTTCTCTGAAACCAAAAATGTGTATATCCAATTGTCTACTTCACATCTCCAACTGGACGTTTCACGGGTACTTTGAATTCAAGATTTCCCAGACTGAACACCTAATCTTCAATACCATGAATAGTCACACTATCTACTCAGTTGTCCCTCTCCAATCCATAACAGCAACAGATTGACTTCCCATTTATAATTCTTCAATAGCTTCCCAATGCTCTTAGGATGAAACTCCAAAACCCTATACGGCCTCCTAATCCCTGAATATCCTACCCTTTCCTACCTCCACAGGCTCATCTCACGTACTTCCCTCCTCTTGAACTCCAGATACATTTGATTTTATCTCACACCCACCGACATGCCATGCTTTGTCCTCATCCCTGTGTCTAGAATATATTCCTTGCTCCCTTTAGTTAACGCTTACTTCTTCAGAGTTCAACTCCAATCAGTATTTCCTTAAAGTAGTATTTCCTTAAAGAAGTATTCCTGATTCCCACATTAAGTCAAATCCCCAGGAATATACTGCATAGCATTACCATAATTATAATTAAATAAGAATGAACATTTATCAAGCACCTACTATTGGACCAAATACTGTTCTAGGTGATGGAGATTCAGCAACAGGAAAGGCAAAGAAGGTTTCTGCTCTTTTGGAGCTCTATACTTGTCATGAGGGAAGACAGAAAATAAACAAATAAACAAAAAAGCAAGATAATTTCAGATAATAATAGGTAATATAAGGATAATAAAACAGGTGATGTGGTGGATAGTGGCTGGGTCAGAAACAGGGCCAAGAGGGAGAGTACTACCTTAGATGGATTGTTCCGTGTCTGCTTTTCCTGAAGCAATTTAAGTTTCAAAGTACAAGGGCTTTGCTTTACTGCTATATCCCAAGTGCCTGGGACATAATAGATGCTCACTGAATATTTAAGAAATAAAAGTATGAAAGATATTGCTTTCTAAATAGGACTATTTTCCAATATGCCAAAGAATAATCTCAGTGAATTCAATTTTCATTTTTGTCACTGGTACATCTTCAAAATATTTGTTGAATAGATGAATAAATGAAACAAAAATCCACTTCCATAGGTCCCCACACATACATAATATCTTTAATGGATCAGAATCCCCTTACATAATCTACCTCTCTAAATCCTTGATGCTTGACTTTTTAACTCCCCTATAGCCAAACAGACTGTAGGGTACCCACCAATGGCTGATAACCTCTTTGTTTATCAAAGTGCTTTGCTAAGTAAACAGTATACTCTGATACAAGACAGATGGACCTTAATCTTATTAGATAGGATTAAGGGAAATAAATAATGTATATAGCAAATTATATAAAATTCTATTTCAAAAATCTCAATAGCTAGTGCTCAATAAATAGCATATAATCAATTAGAAGGCAACTTGGTACTTGCTTGCCTCAAAGGTTTTACAGCTTACTTAAAAAGAAAGAAAAAAACATTGATTCCAGGCCCATTTGTGTTATTTCTTAAAATGTAAAATAATATATTGGATTATTTTATAGGTTTTAAGTATTCATTTAATCATTCATTCATTCAATAAGCATTTACTAAGCACTGACTATTTGCCATGCACCATGTAAGCAATTGTGTATGTCATTTTATGAACTAAAGAAACAACACCTGCATAGCGGCAATGCTTAGCAAATAGCTACATTGCTTAGAAAGATGACTGTGTATCTAGCCAAATTTAGATGGCAAGAGATATTTATTATCACCTTTGTCAGAAAAAGATACGTGGTAAAGTCTCATTATTCATAGAGCTATGTTCTATAAAGTTGCCACAAACACTGAATTAGAGAATGCTGAATCATGGCTTCCAGGGAAATACAGGGTGGTTAGGTTCTTACGAACCTCTGGTCACATTTTCATCAACTTATCAAGACATAACTTTGTTTTATCTGTGTATCTTTTAAAGATACCATATTTAATATCTATCAATTCATTAACATTGCATTCACTACCAACAGCACCATAACTTAAGGCTGAATGAGGCTTATCTAACACACACATTTTCTCTGTAAGGAACATCAAAACATTCCTGTGCTCAGGAACACTAGACGGCACTTCAGCACTACATATGGGGGCCATTTTAAACAGTGAAATCACCCTAAAAAGCACAAAAATGCAAAAAATGTGACATTAAATAGACTACGAAGAGGCTACATTTTTACAGGAGGAGAGGGGGAGGGAAGAGGAGGAGATAAAAAATATAATTCCTGTTTTTGAAACCTGTCTCTACCACTTACTAGCTCTGTGATCTAGGAAAGTTACTTAATGCCTCCATGCCTCAGTTTACCATCTTGAAAGCAGGATAGTATTACGTACCTTGCACGTTTGTGGTGAAGACTAAAAGCCTTAATACACAAAAGTGTTTAGTGCAGTGCCTAGTACACAGTAAGCACTATTTAAGTGTTCACTATCAAAATAAACAAACAAACATAAAGCACTGGGGCATTATCTTAAACTTTCAATACGAATATGTGATGGGTACAGAATGGCTATTCAGTGGCTGTAGCCTTCATTCACCTTTCTCTCTCTTCTTCTCCCTTTCCCTCCCTACCTCATCTTCATTGCTTCTTCTTGCCTATGCCTCTGACCCCATGGAAGCCCACACAGGATGTTGGAAGGTCCTCCTCCCTCAAGGAGTTTGCAGACCTATAGGAAAAGAGTTTGCTCTAAATGCAAGTGGTTCTCATTTCACAATTAAGACAGCACTTCCTTCAAATAAAGACTGGACAGTTTCTAGAATGAACACCCCTCCCTGCTGTGCTCCCACCAGCTACTGCCAAACACAAACTGATTATCCACAGGCAGAAGGAGCCTTCGTGTTACCCCTGCAGCTTTGCAACCACTGCCTCTTTCCATGACAGCGAGTCTCCATCTTGCCAGCAGGACTTCAGTTTTTAGTGGGTCACCAAAGAAGACAAGCACAGGACAAAGTGAAAGAGAGATTAGGAGCCAGATGAGAAACTGGCAATGCCAAAGCCGAGGCCCTCTCAAAGCCAACCTGCCACACACATCTCCAAGCTGGAGACTGTGGAAAGGAGGTTAGGGCCGGAGCCAATGAGTAGAAGGTTTAAGATATAATGGCTAATGCACAAACAAAATTTCCTCCAGTTGGGGATGTGGAAGGGTTCTGGAGCAGAGACATTAAAGCCAGCCCTGAGTGGCAGTGCTTTAGCTGGCAACCTGAAAATCCCCTTCTGCCAAACCTTGCAGGGCCAGGGTTGCCAAGGAACGCACTCACATGGCCAAGAGTATGTTATTCAGAGCATCTTCCCAGTGAAATGTGTGTGGCACATTTCGAGGCTGGCAGAAGCCCTGCCTCAGATCTCTTTGGAGCTTCCTCATCTTTCTGATCAGAACAAGAAGCCCTTTCTCATGGTTTTCATTATACTAGCTCCCAGTTAGATACATTTAAACTTCCAAATTAAGCATAAAAATGCTTTGAAAAATGTATTGACTTCATTGAAAAAGATGGTCTAGCATTTAGAAAACATCAAATACTTGTCAGATTAGACACACCTAACTACTTTAAACTACATTTGATAGCTACATTGGCCATTAGTCCTTGCTTCACCAGATCTGTCTCCAGTTGTAATAATAATCAGCTCCCCCTTTCAAGGATCCATGCTGCAGGCATCACACCAGACACTTCTTAGAACTTATTTAATCTTCCCCCAAATCCCTGGGAAGGTGATGTTACCACCTATCCCCATTTCACAGTTAAGGAAACTATGGGAAGTAATCTGCCAAAAATCATGTGGAAAGTGGCTGAGCAAGGATTCCAACCCCAGTCAGTTTGATTTTAATATCTATATTCTTTCCACTACATTGTATATAACTAGGTTATTGTACAGTCTGCACTCAACAGAATCCAAACTTGAAATGGTTTTCTTTCCCCCAATCACTGCTACCAGCTGTGCTATACTGAATCATATTTTGCTGCCTCTTCATAACAGCTGGGCAGATTCCACAACTTTCTAATCACTTTCAGTTATTAGAAGAATATAATTCCAGTATTTAAGACTCAAACCTATTTTAAATTCCAGTTTCATATCTAGTGTAAAGGTCTTCACCGTCCATCTCTGCAGGGCTTGCGAGGCTTCAGAGGGCTTAGAGGGGGCAGAGGTGGGAGCCACTCTTCTCTGCCTACTCTTTAGGAAGAGAGGAGCCGTGCTCTGTGTCCAGTGTGCCTCTTCCCTCCTCCATCATCCAAGCCATAAGTCCACCCATGATTTAGAGCAGGGAGAATGAAAGCTAAGAGGTGGCAGGGGTTGACCATGAGACTGGCTGCCTAGGAGAGGTAGGTAGCTATTTTGAGTTCCCATTCTAGCTAGGTCTAATTCTTTCTGATGTTGGTGGTCTTCACTAATTTGGTGGTTTCTGCACAGAAGGTGCAGTGCAGTTTACTTCAGATGTTCTGCTTCACTCCAGCTCCATCCACGACTGAGAATGCGCTCAGAGAAGGGAACAACCGTGTCTTCATTTTCTATCTCTGCCATTGGTCTGTGCCCCCATCCTCTTACCAAATGGGGCATCTCCTAACTAGATGCCACCTGATCAGTTTCCAAATTCATGGCTTGCTTTTTGCATTCTATGCTTCTTCTGCAGAGCCATAGGAACCATGAAAATCCTCTTCCAGGCCTTCTAGGTGGGGTGGGGGATTCAATCTGTTTTCTCTTTAGACACTTTATCCTGCAATCTCTTCTCTAACACCTTGGGCAGACTACTGCAGCCAGGCAAGCGGACAGCACCAATTTCCAAGACCATATACACCCCTACATGTCAGGGACCCACATCAGGCTCTTTCCTTCCTTTACCACACTCAGCTCCATTCCATACTTAGTGACAGCACCAAGCAGAGCCTCTATTGCCTTACCTCAACCAACATCTACCTGTTAGAGTAGGACACTAGGAGACAGGGCTGAGACCAGATGCAGAGGCTTGAAGATTGGGTGCAGGTTTAAAGTAAACAACCTTAAACAAAAGAGCTGATAACCAAAGGCAAGAACCAGCTTCAGCTGGCTTCTCAGCTATCTCTGTCACCTCACACTAACCTTGGCCAATTACAGTATCATTTACATTGCAGTTTTAAAATTTCTCCATCCTCGAAATCACCATGACAGTTCCAAAACATCCATATAAAGTATCAAAATGGGAGGGAATCCAGTTCTAGGAATTACTACTGAAATTCTTAGTGAAAGCCAGTCCCTTGGCCTTGAATATGCCTCTCTTCAATTAATAAAACTACAAAATATCTAAAGCCACTTCCTCCCAGTGCAGCTACTCTTTCAAGCCTGCCTACTCTCCTCCCTTAGAGTGTACTTTCGCTTTCAATTAAAAAAAAAAAAAAACTATCACTTGCTTGGCTTATGTGGTTCATACTGAAATTCTTTGACGGACAAACACCAAGAACTTGGAAAAACCTCCACTCAGAGGCCAGTAACATCGCCAGGAGTAAGAAGCCAGTCTCCTCTTGACAACCCCAGGCTCTCGTCTAGTTGTCCACTTTTCACAAGGCTTTGAAGCAGACAAGGAGCCCCCATGGGAAAGGGAGGGAAATGCCACATTTGGCCAGCAACTCACAACTATAACAATGTCTTCTTCTTTCACCTCTCAAGCCCACATCTTCTTTTATCAATTGGGCAAGGATGGGGGAGGCCCTTGGTGATAGTTTAGAGTAGTAAGAACAGTTTGGCCACCTCTTACTGACCTCTGGGGAAGGTGTCTGACCCTGGTTATTTGCAGCTCACTTTAGAAAAGATGTGCTTGATGCCTCCTTGTCCTCATCTTGGGCCCTAGTCAGCAATTCCAAGGCAAATAGCAAAAGTCCCACTCAATACATTGCAGCATGAACTCTGTCTAATTGCCCCATAAGTATCATGTGTTTCAAATTTTGTTTGAACTTAGTGAAGCACAAATATGAAACTGAACTTACAGATTATTTCAAAAGATGCCAAAACTCTAGTGTGCCAATGAAAAATCATAGGCTATAAAAAGGCTCACCCTTTATTATTAACTACAGTTTTATTCAGGATAGTCCTATTACGCACTTACTGGCAAGGTTACAATCTTGCACTTCTACTGGAGGCCTATAGCAGTCCAGCAGGACCAGACCTCTCACCTGCTGTCTCAAGTTTGTCCTGGGCACATTCCTGCCTTTCCTGATGTCATTCCCCCTGTTAGAATACACTCCTTCTCAATCATATCCAACCCAGTCTTTAAGATTCAGCTCAAGATCCATTTCCCAGAGACAACTCCAACCACAGAGACCTTGCTGTTCTCCAAAACTGTAGGACTTATTACTAATAATAGTGTTGCCATCTTGTTTTTAATCATATGGAATTGTGTGTTTTAATAAAGCCCAGCTCCTTCAGTGGTTTCCAAAGGAAATCTACTCAACTAATTTTTACTGTAATTTCTATGGTTTTAATGATATTTATAGAGTAATGAGGAAGGGTCACATTGCACAGAACAACAGTATTTCATATGGAAAATCCACATTGGGTTTCCCTCTCCCTAAAAGCCACCTCTCATACCAGCATCAATGAAAACTGAAGACAAGCCAGGTCTTAGAGGCTAACTCCTACCCAAGTTTATCAAGGCATCATCTCAAGAACAGCTTTCCCAGCAAAGGAATTCTCACACATGTTACCAAGATGACACCACTTTATTTTTTGTTTTAACTTATATTATTGTTCAAATGTATATCTTTCATTGAGTCATCAATTAAATTATAAACATTTCAAGGAAAAGATAGTTTATACCCTAAACCTTCAGAATAGTGTTATTCACATAGGCAGTGCTCTGTAAACATGTGAACAGACCAATAATGAGTAACAAGATTGAACTGGTAATAAAAAGTCCAATAAAGAAAAGTCTAGGACTGGATGGCTTTACTGCTGAACTCTACCAAAATTTATAAAGAAGAACTAACACCAATTCTTCCCAAAATATTCCAAAACACTGAAGAGAAAGAAATTCTTCCTAACTCATCTTATGAAGCCAATATTACCCTATACCAAAACTAGACAAAGACACAACAACAAATTACAGGCCAATATCCTTGATGAACACAGATGCAAAAATCCTCAACAAAATACTAGCAAACCAAATCCAACAATACATCAAAAAGATAATATACCATGATCAAGCTCTATTTAACCTAAGGATGCAAGGATGGTTCAACATATGCAAATCAATAAATGTAATACAGCACATCAACAGAATGAACATCAACAGATGTTCATCAACAGATGAACATATGATCATCTCAACAGACACAGAAAGAAACATTTGATAAAATTCAATACCCCTTCATGATAAAAACTCTTAACAAATTAGGCATAGAAGAAAAATACCTCCACATAATAAAGGCCATATATGACAAACCCACAGCTAACATCATACTGAACAGGGAAAACTGTATGTCTTTCCTCTAAGATCTGGGACAAGACAAGGATGTCCCCTTTACCACTCTTACTCAACATAGTACTGGAGTTCTAGCCATAGCAATCAGGCAAGAAAATTAAATAAAAAGCATCTAAGCTGAAAAAGAGAAAGTCAAATTATCTCTAATTGTCTCTGTTTGCAGACAATATCATCTTTTTTTTAAATCACTAATGAACATCTTACAGACAACATGATCTTATATATAGAAAAACCTAAGACTCCACAAAACACTCTTAGAACTAATAAACAAATTCTGTAGAGTTGCAAGATATAAAAATCAGCATACAAAAATCAGTAACATTTCTATACACCAATAATGAACTAGCCAGAAAAGAAATCAAGAAACAAGTGGCTTGTACCTGTAATCCCATCTACTTGGGAGGCTGAGGCTGGAGGATCATTTGAGGCCAGGATTTTGAGACTAGCCTGGGCAATATAGCAAGACCCGAAGGCATTACCTGACTTCAAAATATACTACAAAAAAACAGCAAAGTGTTGGTATGAAAACAGACACATAGGTCCAATAGAACAGAATTGAGAACCCAGAAATAAATCCACATATTTACAGCCAACTGATTTCCAACAAAGGAACCAAGATCATACATTGGGGAAAGGACACCCTCTTCAATAAGTGATGCTGGGGAAACTTGACATCCATATGCAGAAGAATGAAACTAAACCCCTATACATCACCATATAAAAAATCAACTCAAAATGGATTAAAGACTTAAACATAAGACCCCAAACTATAAAACTACTTGAAGAAAACATAGGGGAAATGATTCAAGACATTGACCAAGGCAATGATTGTCTGGGTAAAACTTTGAAAGCACAGGCAACAATAAAAATAGACAAATGGGAATCTATTAAATAAAAGAACTTCTACACAGCAAATAAAACAATTAACAGAGCTAGTGAAGAGACAACCTGTAAAATGGGATAAAATATTCACAAACTATTCCTCTAACAAGGGGCCAATATCCAGAATATATAAGGAACTCAAACAACTCAACAGCAAAAAACAAATAATCTCATTAAAAAGTGGACAAACGATTGAAACAGACATTTCTCAAAAGAAGATATACAAATGGCCAACAAGCATATGAAAAAAATGCTAAACACCAGTAATCAACAGGGAAATGAACTCAAAACCACAATCTCACACCAGTTATAATGGCTATTATAAAAAACAAAAAAATAACACATGCTGGTGAGGATGTGGAGAAAAGGGAACTCTTACACATTGTTGGTGGGAATGTAAATTAGTAGAGCCATTATGTAACATAGTGTGTGGGGTTCTAAAAAAACTAAAAACAGAACTCCCATATAATCCAGCAATCCTATTATTGGGTATTTATTCAAAGAAAAGGAAATCAGTATATCAAAGAGATACCTGCACCCCCATGTTTACTGCAGCACTATTCACAATAGCTAAGACATGGAATCAACCTAAGTTTCCATCAATGGATGATGGTTACTGAGTCTGGGAAGGGAGAGGGTGGGGGTGGGGGATGAAGAGAGGTTGGTTAATGGGTACAAACATATAGTTAGATAGAAGGAATAATTTCTAGTGTTCAATAGTACAGTAGGGTCACTAGAGTTAACAATGATTTATTGTATATTTCAGAATAGCAAGAAGAGTTGAAATATTCTCAACCTGAAGAAATGGTAAATGTTTGAGGTGGTCAATATCCTAAATACTCTGATTTGATCATTATACATCACATGCATGTGTCAAAATATCACAAGTACCCCATACATATAATTATCATGTACCAATAAAAATAGGCAAAAGATAAACATATTGGGTATGATAAAAAGCCTATTTGAATTGACACACATGAAAAATACACTGGTGTGTGTTGTTGGAAATATATTTATTAAAGACAAAGAACTCTCACAAATCATTAGAAAAAGACCAAGAATGCTTTTAAAAGTAGGCAAAAGATGTGAACAGACAGTTCACAGAAAATACAAATGACTTAATCTTAGGAAAGATGCTCAACATCACTCATGATAAAAATGCAAACTAAAACAGGATACCATTTCTTTCCATCAGATTGCTAAAGACCATAATGTGTGATACACATTGTGGTGGCAAGGAAATAGAGAAATAGGAACACTTACATATTGCTGCTGTGAATGTAGAAGTTCTATGGAGAGCAGTCTCCCTACGTGTATGCACTTTTTAACACAAAAATTCTCTTCTAGAAATTATCCTATAGATATACTCACATAAAATGGTCTGTGTACATGGATATTCAGTTATATTATTTATAATAGTTTGGAAAATTTGGAAAAGGCTAAATCTTCATGTACAGTAGGACTGATTAAGTAAATGATGGTGAATCCATAAGGTAGAACATGACAACACTAATTAAAAAGAATAAACTAACATAAACTAACTACATACAAATATTGAACAGCTTCAAAGATGAAATGTCAGGAGAACAAAGCAAGGTGCAGAACAAAATGTATAGTAAGATATCATTGAAAAATGATAATCACTGAAAAAGAAAAAGAATATGCTATCTCTGGAAGGATACGCAAGTTACTGATAACAGTGGTTGCCTCTGCGGAGGAAAACCCAGTGGCCTAGAGCAAGGAGGAATAGGGAAACATACATTGCACTATGTACTCTTTTTGAGTTTTGTTCCACTTGTATTTATAACCAAAAACTATAAAAATTTTGAAAGCCTTTTTTATATGGTTTCTTTTATCTGACTTCATGTTTCTTCTCAAATTCTCGACAGATACGCACTTAGTGTCTATTCTTCCAAAGACGGTGTCATGTTTGTGGATATTCTTGTTTTGTTCCAGGGACAGGCAGGATAAATTTAGCCTTTAAAGGTATCAGTATTCAATTTTCAGTGTGATTATGATCTGCAGGAGAAAAAAAAATAGACAACACCGGCTCTTTTTAAAAAGCTCTTTAAATCATTTTTGTTCTTAAGCAAATCTGTTGTCAAACATCAAAGGTTTTTCTCTACCTTTATATCCAAAGATAAACTGTTTTTCAAAGGCACTTCTCATTTTACCAAAAACAAAACAAAAATAAGACTCGCAAAGTTTTGTGGGATGTAGCTTTATCAGGGTACGAAGGGACTGCCTCCCTCAAACAAAAGAAAGATTTTGTTCACATTTTGTTTGAATCTCTTTCGTCTTTAGAACTGCTATGCCAAGTTCCAACCTGAAAAGATGTGCCTGTAATGGATGTGCTGACAGACCTTTATCTAGAGAAACAGGAATGTAATACAATCATTCTTAGCCAGGTGTGTTGGATACTTTTCAGTATTTTAAAGCCTCCACAAGCGTTTCTTAAGGAAACTTATGCCTTTAGCAACACAAATCCAGAGTAATATAAAAGCTTACTTAGGTCATGAAGTCTTATATACCAGAGATTACCAAACTATACTATGCAGCCATATAGATCTGACATTAATGAGATGTAAATGAGTGTATTTATTAAAAAGTCTCAATTGATTGCCAAAAGTGTTTTAAGCACAACATCATTAGCCAAAGAACAAAAAATTCAGGAAATACATGCATTTCAGTCCTTTCTACTTCTCAGACTCCCTTCCTCTTTAAAACCTTTTCTGTGTCCAACTGGTTTTTTCCAGTGGGAGGAATCCAAGTCCTAATGCCAGCTTTGGGTATTTTGCCAATATTGAAAATTTTAATATACTGTGACAACGGTTGACATACTGCATTACTAAAATAGATTCCCTGTGATCAGTTTCATTGTTTCTAGTGGAACAATTACTTTTTAGAAATAAGACTAAGTTCTTATTACAAGACAATATCCCTCACTCCTCCATCTCCATTTTTTTAAAGGTAATAGAAAAGTCTTGTCAGGAGGTTTTGTCATTTGTTTGTTTTTCTATTTTGTCTTTCTAACCACCCTTTCCCCCAGTGGATGCCCTAACTTTAGCATTTTATTGGGGTTTCTTCGATATGGTATTTAAGCCATTTCCTAACCAACCCGGCAATGTAGGACTCATACGACAGCTATCTAGTCAGATCACGTCGCTCCCTGGCTTAGAGTCTGCAAATTGCACCACCCCATCTCATTCCGAGTCATAGCTGAAGTCTTTAGGATGGCCCACAAGGCCTCTGCTGTATTCGGACTTCATCTCTACCATTTCCCTGAGCTTTGCTCCAGCCACTCGGAACTCCTTGCTGAGGTGCGATATCCCCACCTCAGTACATTAGTACCAGCTGTTCCCTCTGCCGGAACACTCTTACCCAGAGGGAGCATCGTGCCTTCAAGTCTTTGTTTAAAATTCACTTCTCAGAGAATCTTCCTTGAGCACCTGATGAAAACTGCAGTGACTCCCTCAACACCAGCAAGCCTTTTCTGCCACCCTTGCTTTATTTTTCTGCATAGAACATGTCACCTCCACACGTACTATAAAATGAATTTATCCATTTATATCATTGCCCCTATTTCCAGCCTAGAACGAAAACTCCATGATGGCAAGGATGTTTTTCATCTGTTTTGTTCACTACTGTATCCCCAGTATCTAGATCAGTGTCAGGCATATGGTAGGTGCCAGGGCTGTTGCCCAAAAACTGTGCCCAGATTGACTGTGCACTTGACTACACAACCCCTTAAGACACCATTCACATGGTCTTGGAGGGGTACAATGGTGCAGCCATTTGTAAAGTATTTGTAAGGAAGAAAGTATTTGTAAACTACCTGCTTTGTGGTCTGTTATATAGTAACTTTCACAAATGGTTTAAGAAGTCCGCAAAGCTTTATTGTTGCCTCCTTTTTGTTTTTATAGTTTTGGTGTTTTTACATAGAAAGCTGATGTTGGACAGTACATAGAGAGATAATTATCTGATTCTATAAAAGCAGAAATCCTCATCATTTTCACCTACATTTGTAAGAATCCTCTAAACAATGAGATCTGATAGGATCTATTTTTCTGCCAGCTCCCTGAAAATGGTATTAGTGAACCATCACTCAAGCTAAACACTTTTCTTAGTCGTCCCAAGTTTTCAATTTTTTCCTCAAATTCAAATAAACATGAAATTAGTTTTTCAAAGAGATTCTACAGGCAAATTAACTGATAATTAGGAAAGAATCTAAAATGCTAAATCTTCATATATTCCATAAATAAAAATCAAGGAAACATTGGCAAGAATGTTCTTTTCTCTTTTTTCCCAGTCTTTTGGAAATGAGTCACAGATTCTTTAAATGATTCTTCATTCATTCCAAGCACTAGAATTACTTGGAAGAATATTCTTTTAAATGTAATATATTACAATAAACCTCAAATTGATAGGTTCCTTGTTGCAGCTTCCAACCCTTAGCTAAGCCGTTTGTTTGTCTTTTGTTTTGCATAACTCACATGGATTTGACAATACAATGGCTGGTACTGTAGTGAAGCCACATATCCTGAGAGAGGATATTCTTGGCAAGTCGAGAGCAGAATAGGATTACAAATGCTGCTTTACACTATAGCTTTTACAATTTACAGTGGAACATTAAAATTTTGAAAGAGGAGAATTATGCCTACTCTAAGACATACTTGTACATGCTTTTCACACACACACACTTTTTTGTACGTACTCTAAATCTTATGTTTCTATATTTGTATTCCTAATAGTCCCAGCCATCACAATGCTGCGTACAAAGCAGGAATTCAGAATAAATATTTGTAGACCAGTGTATCGCTGGTTGACAAAAAGATTTAAGATTACCAACCACAGGGAAAGAAGCTACACTACAGTACACTATGTTTTTAATTACGGTTCTTATTTTGAGATCATTGTAGATTTCACTTGCAGTTACAAGAAAGAATACAGGAAGATCCCACGTACCCTTCCCCCAGTCTCCCCCAGTGTAGCATCTTGCAAAACTATAGCACAGCATCAGAACCCGAATACTGCCGTTGGGACAATCAGGACACAGAGCATTTCCATCACCACAGGATCCCTCGTGTTGCTCTTTTACAGCTATACTTACCCCTCCCTGCACCCTACCCCTCCTAATCCTTAAATCCTGGCAACCACCCATCTGGTCTCCATTTCTGTAGTTTTGTCATTCATGAATGTTACACTATATAAATAGAATTACACAATATATAAGCTTTGGGATTGGTTCTTTTTTTTAACGCAGTAGAATTTCCTAAAGATTTATCTGGGTCATTGCCTATATCAATAATCTTTTCATCTTTATTGCTGAGTAGTATTCAATAGCATGGATATATTAGAGTTTAACTATTCACCCACTGAAGGACAGACAACTGGGTTGTTTCCAGGTTTTTGGCTCTCACAGATAAAGCTGCTACGAACAGTAGTGTGCAGGCTTTTATCACGAAATAATGTTCCTCTGTCTCTGATAGTTTTCTTTGATCTGATGTCTACTTTATCTGACATATATATATATATGTATATGTGTATATATATATATATATATATATATTTTTTTTTTTTTTGAGACAGAGTCTCACTTTATTGCCCTGGCTAGAGTGAGTGCTGCGGCATCAGCCTAGCTCACAGCAACCTCAAACTCCTGGGCTCAAATGATCCTCCTGCCTCAGCCTCCCAAGTAGCTGGGACTACAGGCGTGAGCCACCATGCCTGGTTTTTTGTTTCTATTTTTAGTTGACTGGCTAATTTTTTTTTTTCTATTTTTAGTAGAGACGGGGTCTCGCTCTTGCTCAGGCTGGTCTCAAACTCCTGAGCTCAAACGATCCTCCCACCTCGGCCTCTCAGAGTACCAGGCCTGATGTCTACTTTATCTGATATTAATACAGGTGCTCCTTTTTTCCTTTGATTAATTTTTGCATGGTATGATTGATCCTCATTATTTATGGATTTCACATTTGCTAATTTGCCTACTTGGTAAAATTTATTTATAACCCCTAAATCAATATTTGCAGTGGTTTTGCAAGCCATTTGTGCACATGCACAGTGCAGAAAAAAATCTGAGTCACCTCACATACATGTTCCCAGCCAAGGTCAAACAAGGCAACATTCTGCCTTCTTGTTTTAGCTCTCATGCTGTCAACAAGTGTTCCTCTCACAGTCTGTTTAGTGCCCCATTTTTCATATTTTCATACTTTTTTTGTGATTTCACTGTTTAAAATGGCCTCATGCATAATGCTGAAGTGCTGTCTATTGTTCCTGAGTACAAGAAGGCTGTGACATGCCTTACAGATAAAACACAATGTATTAGATAAGCTTTGTTCAGATATGAGGTCCAGTGCTACTGGCCATGAGTTCAAAGTTCATGAATCAACAATGTGTATTCAGCAAAGTGTCTTTAAACAGAAATACACTTACAACAACATTATTTATTGACCAGTTTACAAAAATGTGGCCAGAGGCTCACAGCAACCTGGCTCTGTATCTTCCCTAGGAGCAGCTCAGCATTTGCTAATTCAGCATTCACAGCAACAATATAGCTACCTCAAATAACAAGAACCAACTATATATCTTTTTCCATCCTTTTATGTTCAACCTGCTTATATTGTTATATATGAAGTGAGTTTCTTATAAACAGCATAGAGTTGGATCATTTTTTTAATCCACTGTGCCAATCTGTTTTTTTAATTGGTGTATTTATGCCATTAACGTTTAATGCAATTATTAAAATGTTAGAACTTAAGTCTGCCATTTTATTCTTTGTTTTCTATTTTTCCTCTTTGCTTTTTTTCTCTAGGGTTTTTTTTTTTCCTTGCCTTCCTGTGGGTTACTAGAACATCTTTCAGAATTCCATTCTGATTTATCTACAGTGTTTTTAAGTATATCTCTTTGCACAGCTTTTTTAGTAGTTGCTCTGGGTATTATGTTATACATACATAACATCAAAGTCTACTAGTGTCATCATTTTATCAGTTTGATTGAAATATAGCAACCTTATCTCCTATTATACCCCATTACCCTTCCATATTTGCAATATAATTTTCTTAAATATTTTTTCTATACACATTCACAATCACATTGGACAGTGTTATTATTTCACCTTACCTGTCAAACACAATTAAGAAAATTCAAAAGGAAAAGGAATGCCAATTGTATTTACCAATATATTTGTTTACCATGTTCTTTGTTTCCTTCCTAATATTCTATGGTTCCTTTTTTATCATTTCATTTCTCTTTAGAGAACTTATTTTAGCCATTCTCTTAGGGTAGGTCTGCTTTAGGATGTTTTCCTTTATCCGAGAATGTCTTGATTTCCCCTTAATTCCTGAAGGACACGTTTTCTGAGTATAGGATTTTGGACTGACAGTTATTATCTTTTAGCACCTAAAAATTTCTGGCCCCCATGGCTTCTGATGAGAAATCCACTGTCATTCTAACTGCTTTTTCCCTATAAGTAAGGTTATTTTTCACTGGCTGCTTTCAAGATTTTTTTCTTTGTCTTTCATTTTTCAGAAACTTAATTATAATGTGTGTTGGCAGGGACCTCTTCAGGTTTATCCTATTGGAGGTTTGCTCATTTTCATGAATCTCTCAGTTTTCCTCTTACCAAATTTGGTAAGTTTTCAGCCATTATTTCTTTGAGTGCTTTTTTCAACCATGATGTCTTTTTCTTCTTCTGTGACTCTTAGGGTATGAATGTTAGATCATTTCTTATACAGGGTGAGCATCTGTAACACAAAATGCTTGGGACCAGGAATGTTACAAATTCCATATTTTTTTATTTTTTTCAGATTTCCAGTGAGGATTTCCTTTGAGCATTATGTGAGCACTCAAAAAATTTCAGATTTGGAAGCATTTTTGATTTCAGATTTTCAAACTGGGAATAATCAACCTGTAGTACCATAGCTCCCTGAGGCTCCATTCATTTTTTTTTTTCCAGTCTACTTTTTTTTTCTTTTGTTCAGATTGGTCAAATTCTATTGCTTTATCATCCAATCCACTGATTCTTTCCCTTTCACTCTGCTGTTGAGTCCATTTGCTAAGATTTTTATTTTGCTGATAGTATTTTTCAGTTATAAAATTTCCATTTGATTCTTCTTTGTATTTTCTACTTCTTTGCTAAGACCTTCTCTCTCTTTTCTGAGGCTTTTACTGGCATCACTTGTTTCAAGAATATTTGTAATTGCTTGTTACAGTATTTTTATCTGGCTGCTTTAAAATGTCTGTCAGATAATTCTAAAATCTCTGTCATCTTGGTATTGGCATCAATTAATTGTCTTTTACATTCAGTTTGAGATTTTCCTAGTTCTTGTTATGACAAATGATTTTCAATTGAAACCTAGACATTTTCATATTATGTTATAAGACTCTGGATCTATTTAACACATTAACTACCATGTGAGTTGTATTTAACTCATGCTAGTTTTGAGTCCAGGGCCTCGTGAAGCAAAATCCTGCGGTTGGTTTGTGAAAATCTTACTTGTTGATGTTCTTATTGTTACAATTAATATTGACAACTTAATTCTAAAAATGTGGATTGCATTGCATATAACTCACACATAGAAAACAATAAAAAATAACAAATTAGAAAGGATCGTTTTGTTTTAATAAAACACCGTGGTCCCAGGGAAAACATTTTTTTTTTTCTAGTGTGGCAGTCAATGTGTTAAGCCTTCTATTTTAGTTGGCTTTCTCTGACACCACTGGGGTACGGAAAGGGGGAGGGGGATCACTGCCTTATCACTGCCAGGGGAGACAGAAGTCCAGATTCCCTAGTTGGCCTCCCTTGAAACTAGAAGAGGGGGAGGGTCTCCTCATAAATTGAGTGAAGGTAGGAGTTCCAGATCCTCCATGTTGTTTTCACTGACACTTTGGTGGGATGGCCCCATTATTGCCGGGCAATGGTACAAGTCCACTAGGTCTCCTCTGATACCACGCCAGAAGGGAAGGGGAGAGATGCATTATTGCCAATTCGGTCACAAGTTCAAGCTCCCCACATTTTCTCTACTGACATCACAGATAGGGATGTTGTATAGGTAGAGGGAGGCTTATTGCTGGCTGATGAGGATGAAAGTCCCTCTGCTTGGTCTTCCTTGATGCCAGCCTGGCAGGGATGTTGGGATACCGTATCACAGCCTTGTTAGAGTAGGAGTATAAGGTACCCAACTCAATATTTGTTTCATGCATGAAGCTGGGAGCCACAGTTTTTTCTGTTTGTCTTGAGCATGGTGCTTAACTTCTAAAAGTTTTCTGTCTTGCTAGACTACATCTTTCCTGGTCATTTATCTTGAGACAGCAGGCTTTTCTTGGCACTTTTTGTCTGCACCCATTGACATTTCCAAGTTGCCAGCTCCTTTAGCTCTAAATCTGAGATATACAAAGCAAAAGGAAAACCCAGAGAACTCACCAACGTGTCATTCCTGAGGTCCTGAGGTCCCTAGCTGGTCTGCCTTCTTCTTTCCACCTTTAAGAGTCTTCTTATATTTGTTTTCTATATATAACGTCAAGGGTTTTTAGTTGTACTTAGTGAAACAAATAGGAAAAACTACATCTACTCCATCTTCCCATAAGTGGAAACTCTCCAGCATGCTAATTTTTAACAACACACTATGTAAAATGCAAAATTTTCACAAAGCAAACACGAGTGTCAATGCTTCATCCCCATGTTTCATTTTTTTCTGAATGTTATCTATCTCCTCATGAACCTTTCCTGAGCTACCCAAGTCAGAATAAATTACTCCCTTCTTCATATGTCCACAAGCATATCATTTACTTTTCTGTAATGCTTTATAATAACTGCATGATATCATCATTGGTCATGTAAATAAAGCAAATTGAAGACATGTTGGATTCATGTTTGGTTTCTGAATATCTAAATGTCTAATCGTAGACATTTATTACAGTAACTCACAGGGTATGAGGCAAACAGTGGATACTCAATAAATATTTGTTGACTGAACAAGTGAACAAATGAATATTTATTCAGCACTTACCCATATGTTCTAGAACTCAATAAGGATTTGCTTAATTAAACTAAATTGTTTCAGCATCTGTCAGTCTAATTAATCCAAAATTATTTCTTCCCATGAGGAAAGGGAAGCTCACAAAGTATATCCAAAGTGCAATTATTGCAGATTAGTATGTTTTCCCAATTAATAAATCAATTAACAACTATTTATTTAAAATGATATGCCCAGAACTGTCCATTGTACAAAAGAAGTAAAAATAAGGATATCTGCCCTCAGAAGTGTGAAACATATTGTGGAGACTAAAATATGGGCAATAATTAAAGATAAATAATCAGTAGTGAAGTGTAAGAAGGAAAAAAGAGAATATGGGTGATCTGGATAATTATAAAAGATTTCATAAAAGACATAGGACTTCAGTCACACTTTGTAGGATAGTTAATATTTATTTGGCCAAGAGGAGAGCAAAGAGAAGGGAATTTCAGGTTTGGACACAGTATAGAAAGACACAAAGATAGAAACAAACTTGGCCTAAGTGTGGGGACAAAGAAGAATTCACTTAGAAAGAGGAGATAAGCCTGAAAATTGGAGTTTGAAAAGGATTTAGAATTCATACAGAAAAGAATGAGAAATCTAGAAATTACCATGATCTCGACTATTTTACAATTTATAAAGAGTTTTCGAACATGTATTTTTTTCATTTAAGCCACTAAATAGTTTTAATAAAATGCAGAGGAAGAATACGAAGTGACTTGAATCTAGGTCTTCAGACACTCACCCTTGTACTAGGCACACACCATTCTCTCTCTGTAATGTTCAAATTACTAGTGTAGGTTTTTTGGGGAGTGGCAATTTTTTTCCCCAGTGAGATAAATCTGACAATATTAATAAAGATGGATTTTAAAGGACAGACTAGAAAGGCAGCATACAATATGTGTAAGGAACGAGTCAATCTAGGAGATATTTCATAAGAAGACAGATGACTTGACGGAGGCGGGAGGAAGAGAGTCAAAAAGAAAGCTAAGGTTTTTGTTGCAGGCAATGAGGACAACACTGGTACCTAGTCCAGGGAATTGGAAATCCTAATGAAGCCTAAACTACATAGGTTTTAGAAAAGCAGGACGGCCTATGGCCATACCACCCTGAATGTGCCTGATCTCATCTGATCTCAAAAACTAAGCAAGGTTGGGCCTGGTTAGTATTAATACTTGGATGGGAGAAAAGCAGGACAAAAGAAAGGCATCAAGCCAGGAAGAAGCACATAAAACAGCCGCTAAAACAAAAATAAAAACCCCTAACCTCCCTGAAGTCTAGAGGCCAAGAGCCATATATGAACTGCTACCTGGTCATCTCAACCAAGATGGCCCCAGGCACTTTGTGGTAGACCAGTGGATATAATTTTTGGCTTACTTGCATATTTTCCTGTGTTCTGTTTTTTTTTTTTTTTTTCTTTTTTGTTCGTTTGTTTCTTCCTTTAGGGTAATCCTCCCTGATCCCCACACTCTGATCTAGGTTGATTGTCAATCACGGTACCATTCCTCACCCCACACTCCACACCCTAATTACAGAGGTGGGATAACCCAACCAAGGCCAATCACAATCTTTCCTGACATTGATATATGGTATATTAACTATACACACTTATTTTCTGTGTTTTTAAACATTTTGGCAACTGGGGCCTCATTAGACCAAAGGGACTGTGCCTCCCAGGGTTAGCTAATTTCTGCGAGTGTCATATACAAACTAGCCAAGCCAAAGCCCACAGCTCCCAACAACCTCCCTTTTCAAACTCCCGCACACCAAGCTAATATTCTCTTGCCTTAATCACTCCAGGGCCAGGTACCAGACAACTTGGGACAGATCTCTATGCCCCAAAGCCCACTAAAATTATTCAGACTAGCCAATCGTAAGCCTGCTTGCCTGGCCTCATCCTTTCCTTCCCACAAAAAAGCACAATAAAGGCTCCTGCCCCTGCTTTCCCCTCACTCCTTCTGCCTCCTAACTGACCCTGTTGTTTCCTCATAGGGCCTGCATGGCACAGTGTGCTCCCTCATCTTGGGAACTATGAATAATAAATTATCTTTTCATTGACAATTGTCTCCTGATCTGTTGGCCTCACCACACCTGAATAATAATGAAACCAAAATTTAAAAATATATGAATGTTGCAAATAAGAATTGCTAGGATGTGAATCTGGAGATTTAGGTACCCATCTTTCCTACCAAGTACTGAGAGCCTATCTTTGGAATGAAACCAAGCAGAATAAGCTGAGCCAATAAAAAGATAATAGGGATAGAGATGGGCCTACATCATATCATTGGAACCCTAGATCCAGCCAAGCCTAAAGCCAGAGGCACCTATGAACTTTTTAGGTATGAACATTGCAAATTCTCTTTTTTGGTTTGATCTCATTTTAGTTGGATTACTTTCACTTGCAACCATATGTTCTGACTCAACATCTCCAAACTCATCATCTTCCCCCAAATCTCTAACTCAGGATTTCCCTCTTTCTGTTAATGAAATCATGATTGCCCCTATCATTCAGGCTCAAAACTGAAAAATCACCTATTCATTCCCCTACATATTCAACCAATCACTAAATCTCATTATTCTATTCTCCTGACATCTCTTTCTTCTGTCCCTACCAATAAAATTGTTATTACTTCAGTTCAGGTCTTCCTTACTTCTCTCACTTAGTAACGGTATCATAACTCATCTCAATTATCACCTTCTCTATGAAATCCTCTATCTGCCCTGGCCAAATCTGTCTCTTTGCTCTGCTTTTCCTTTGGTTTTGCTCCCTTGCTTTTTCCTCTCCCTTTCTGTCACTTTTCACCCCAACTCTCCTACAATCATCTTCATTCAGCTCAGGCAAGATCCTTTCCAGGATGCTTTTCCTGACCTGCCCTCTCCTTTCATGGGTTCTCTTGAATGCCCTCTTCTATGATTTCCTCACACACTCTGCTTACCTCTTTCAGGGTATCCAATAATCTGAATTTAAATTATCTAGATTATGTCACCAGGCTTGAAGCTTTTCAAGGGAAAGCTTGTTGTCATACGGATGATCTACCCCATATATGGTAGGAGCTTAATAAACACTCTTGAGCTTTTAAGGGGAATTGTGTTTTCTTCAACCTTATATCCTTATCATTCAGCATATGTGTGGCAGAGTAGCAGCTAGATTAATGCTCGCTGTCTAAGGGAGGGGCCTCCCCACCTCCAGTCTGTCTGCACTTCTAGCCACACAAATCACCATTTCAGATTAATCTTGGCTCACAACCTCACTTGGTGGTTAATGATTCCAACATTTTCATTAGCACCTTAGAATGCCTTTGCCTTTCCACCTCCCCTCCTTTCCTATTCCTCAAAGCTAATTGTGAATTTTCTGTGTTTACTCTAGGCTGCATAATACCACCATCGATACTGACATAATCATGCCAAATATCTCCACTATAAACTAAGACTGTCTGATCTCAGCTGTATCCTCTGCATTGCTGGGCAACCCTTATATTTACCTTCAGTTGACACCTATCAAATTCTTCACAGCAGCTGCTACAAAATTTTTCCACTCTCCTTAAGTCCAAAATTCCACCCCTACTCCCCCTCACATTTGGCAAATGCCCTCCTCTTCTACATATATGAAGAGACAATGTTATTACCATGAGACGCTTTGTCTTCCTTTGTCCTTACCTCAAAACTTTTCTATACTTTTACCTATACAGTCTTTCTCAGCTCCTATCCCAGTTAAAGAACTGCCCACACCCTTTTCCAAAGCCAAATTCTCTATCTATACTGTACCAATTATCTCATTTTTATCCCTCCTTCCCTTCACCACATAGGAATGCTTAAACCTACTCAGACCAAAACAGTATTATTTCATATTTCATTATTAGCTAAAATTTTGTGAGCACTTACAATGTGGCAAGGGCTGTTATAAGCACTTCTACATAGATCATTTAATTCACACAATAACTGTTGATATTCTTGTTATTATACTCTCTCTTTTACGGATTAGGAAACTGAGACCAGTAAAACTGGAAATTTGCTCAAAGTCACACAGTTTTCTCCTTCCTTACAAACTTCAACTTTTCCAAAGAATAAACTTCTTTGATTCTTCTCCATTATTTCCTTCCTCTGTGTTTCTACAGCATGTGTCCAAACCTTTCATTGATTTTCCAAACACAGAGACTTATAGTTAAGCATTTCTGTCAACAAAGATGATGACTCACATACGCCACACACACATACACACACACCACTATTAGCACTTACTTCTTCAATATGTATTTGTTGAAACGTTGGGAAAAAGTGAATTCAGTCCTCAGAAAAATATGTTAAAAAACTAAACATATCAGCACTGCCCTTTTCTCTTTTTCTCAGCTGCAATCACTTTTTATCATTTTCAAGCACAAATAGTTTAGAACTGTGCAAAAGAAACTCAAGCACTGAGTAGATTTTCTTGGGTTGAAAAGTGCTCACAGCCTGGATATTTTTCTTTAGTTAGCTAACCTAATCCCATGGTCCACAGCTTGGCATAGTCTCCATGGCTTTCAAGAGGAATTTTGTCTGAATAAGGAGGACAAGATTAGGCCCAGAAAGGAAGCGCCTACAACAGTATCAGCTGAAAGTGCTTCCCCATCAGGAAGGCCAAGGCTGACAACGGGTCAGCTGAGGAAACAAACATTTCTTCCATTGACAAGTGTTTAATTGGACATTTTGAGAATCTAATGTCATGTATGCAGATGCAAATGTTTGAAGAGTTGTTTACAGTGTAGTTTGTGCCAGACAGGTTCCATTGCCAAGACAGTACACAGCCTCCCATTATTCCGCTGGGCTCTGCTTCTAAAGATGTTTCAGGGCTCTCTTAGCCTTGTAAATTTCCACATCCAAAGGCTCATCTGTGTTTTCAAAGCAGACTCCTTCCTTCGTGAGTAGACATCAGTCTTTCCCCTGCCAATCTCTGTTACTGCCTATCCTGGTTCAAAATATGGTTTGGAAAAATGATTTGAGAGGTGATCACTCAATCTAAAAAGTTTATGGTTGAAGTTTTAGTCATTTTAGAAAACCAACAAAAAGGAAATGCCAGACCCCAACTACCTAGCCAGAAACTGGGTCTTAGCTGATTTAATTTTTTGAGAATTGTTTCTGTTATTCATTGACCTAGGAAAACAAAGCTTAGTAGTTCAGCTATTAGACAAGTCCACCTTAACATCCCAGCTATAAGGATGCAGTTCTTGATTAGGAGGATCGACAAGGATATACTACAAATTAACATTGAGAAATCCATTTATCTTTAAGAATTGGACCATTAATACACTGCCCTAAAAAATGCAATGCAGAAAAAGATGCAATTAAATTATCACGAATTGTTATAATGCCTTCACTTTGTCCCCATCCTACTATCACATATCTTCTTCAAGAGAAATTCTTAAAATGTTAAGAGTTCCAAAATGAAAATACACATTAAGAACATTTTTCATGTGTCACGTTAAGGATATTTAATTCAGGAAAAGAATAATGAATAAAAATTCTGCCACTCTTGCAAAAAACATATCTGATAAAGGACTGTTATCCAAAACATACAAGGAACACTTAAAACTCAACAATAAGAAAGCAACCAACCCAATTTAAAAATGAGTCAAAGACCTTACTAGACACTTCACCAAAGAAGATACACAAATGGCAAATAAGCATATGAAAAGATGTTCCACATCATATGTCACCAGGCAAATGCAAATGAAAACAACAGATAATACTACACACTTATTAGAATGGCCAAAATCCATAACACTGACAGCACCAAATGCTAGCAAGGATGTGGAGCAACAAGAACTCTCATTCATTGCTGGTCAGAATCCAAAATGGTACAGTCAGTTTGGAAAATAGCTTGATGGCTTCTCAAAAAACTAAACATACTCTTAATATATAATCCAACAATCATGCTCCTTGGTATTTACCCAGAAGAGCTGTAAACTTATGTCTACACAAAAACCTGCACATGGATGCTTATGGCAACTTTATTCATAATTGCCAAAATTTGGAAGCAACCAAGATGACTTTCAATAGGTGAATGGATAAATAAACTGTGATACATTCAGAAAATGGAATATTATTCAGTGCTAAAAATAAATGAGATATAAAGCCATGAAAAGACATGGAGGAAACTTAAATGCATATTACTAAGTGAAAGAAGATAATCTGAAAAGGCTGTGTACTGTATGATTACAACTATATGACATTCTGAAAAGGGCAAAGCTATGAAAACAATGAAAAAATTGGTGGTTGCCAAGAGTTGGGGAAGAGAGGGATAAACAGGTGGAGTATAGAGGATTTTTAAAGCAGTCCAAACCCATAGAAAGTACACCACCAAGAGTGAACCCTAATGTAAACTATGGACTCTGGGTGATTATGACTTGTCAATATAGGCTGACCAACTGTAACAAATGTACCATTCTGGTGAGGGATGTTGATAATGAGTAAAGCTATACATATGAGGGACAGGGAGTATACAGGATATCTCTGTACCTTCCTATCAATTTTTCCATGAACCTGAAACTGCTCTAAAAAGGTAAAGTCTTTTTTACTTGTTTTACAGTTGATAAGCTTATTTTTAACCAATGATCTTCATTGTATAAAAAGTCACAAGAAAAATATTAGCATTTATTAACAAGTACATTCATTTATTCATACTACGAACATTGGTTGATTACCTACTATGTTCAGTGCAATTACCACTGTTTCAGATATACAGAAATAAAGAATATGTTATTCTTGGCCTCAGAAAGCCAGTATAGAGAAAGGCCAATGAATAGCACATAAAACAAAAGGGAATAGACTCTTCAGTACTTACAATAAAATCATGATAAAGTATTTCAGGATTATCTCTGGTGAGGATAGGGGAAAAAATAACAGAGAAGATGGTATTTCAGCTCAGCCTTGCAGGATAAATGAATTTTCATGGTTGTATGGCAGGAAGGGTATTACCAGTTAAAGAACAGCCACGAGCAAAGGTATGAACACTTATAATATGTTCATCAGAAATGGTAAAAAGTCTGGGAAAGCTGGGGTATTATAAAGCACTAGGGAGAAATTTAAACACACATACACACACACACACACACACACACACACACACACACACACACACACAGAGATTCCCAGCCCCATTTCAGACCTACTGATTCAGAACCTACAAGGAGTTGGGTGGGACCTAGGAATCAGTATTTTAAAAATCTTCCTAGGTGATTTGTTCTGTATTTTTGAGTATAGAATACATGGAGGGATATAGTAGGTATTATCGGCTGAATTGAGTAACACAAAATTCATACGTTGAACCCCCTAACTCCCAGGACCTTGGAATGTGGCTGTATTTGAAAACAGGACTTTTAAAGAGATGATTAAAGTAAAATGAAGCCATTAGTGGGGGCCCTAATATAATCTGACTGGTATGCATATAGGGAGGAGGAAACGTGGACACACTGAGAGATACCAGGAATGTACATACGCAGAGAAAAGACTATCTGTAAGTACAAAAAGAGAAGAAAGCCATTTGCAAGCCAAAAAAAGAGGCCTCCATCAGAAGAAACCAAACCTGCCAATACCTTGATCTTGGACTTTCAGCCTCCAGAACTGCGGGAAAATAAATTTCTGTTGTTTAACCCACCCAGTCTGCAGTATATTGTTATAGTAGCACTAGCAAAATACAGTAGGTACATGCATTAGGAATGTACCTAGAAATATATTTTAATTCCAGAACTCTAAGAACTTTAAATGCCATATTAGGAGTTGAGACTTTATTCCACATTTTATTTTTGAAAATGTAGGTCTTTTAAGAAAGGAAGTAATATGATCCAGCCTATGATCCAGCTCCTGAGGCAATGTAGAAGATGGGCTGGTTTAAAACATTCTGCCTGGCCAAGGCAAGAGACAATGAGGGGTAGGACTAAGGCAATGACAGGAAGGATGGGGGTAAATTCACAGGTAGACATGACAGCACTTGGTGACTTATTAATTCCGGAGGATGAGGATATACAGAAAGTTAAGGATAATCTCCCAGACTCTGAGCCCATTTTGTGCCCATATTTCAGACATATCACATTACCTACTATCCCACAGATTGAGATGCCATTAATCAAAATAGAAAACACAGAGACTGCATTTTGGGGAATGAAATTAATGAGGTGAAAACCAGAGAATAGAAATCAGAAATAAGTGTAGAGATTAAGATTTTCTCATGAACACAGAAGAGATCCTTAAAGCCATGGGGTAAAGACAGCATTGCTCATACTTTCAACATGTAAAGAGCTTGGAAGCCTTCACTTCTGTGCTTACAACAACAAATAAAACTGAACAAACTGAAAATCAATGACCTTCCGTGGCCCTACCAGAGAACAGAGGTTACAAGGCAATAACCACCCTAAATCTGGAGAGGCAGGCAAATCCAGACAGTCACAGCCAAGATCTGCTTACCTGGAACAGAAGCTGGTAGAGTCAAAAACTTGTAGGAACACTGAAATGGTAATTTTGACAAAGTACTGGAGGCTGAGTATAGATAGACTAGTGTGAGAGTGAAAAATACCTGGGGGCCATCGTCTTGGGAGGATGGTACCCACAATTTTGGGGAATCACAACTACAACAAAGGGGCAAGGACAGAAGAGAAAGTACCAATGAATAATAATAGTGGCTAACACTGACTGAGCACTTACCATGTGGCAGGTCCACCCTAAAGGTTTACATTCCTTAACCCTTACAATAACCCCACAGGACAGCTCATTTGTTTTCTATGTGCTGCTGTAACTGATTACCACAAACTTGATATCTTAAACAATACAAATTTATTACCTTACAGTTCTGTAGGTCAGAAGTTAAGACATTGGATGTACCAGGTAAAAGAAAGGTGTTAGCAGGGCTGCATCCCTTTCTGGAGGACCTAGGAAAGGATCTGTCTCCTTGCCTTCCCCAGTTTCTAGTGGCTACCCACGTTCCTTGGCTCGTGACTGCCTTGCTCCATCTTCAAAGCCAGCAACACTGCCTCTCTCTAACCATTCTTCCATAATCACATCTCCCTAACTCTCTGACCTGCTCTTCTGCTTCTCTCTTCCACTTTTAAGGATGCTTTGATTACACCAGGCCCACCAGGATAATCCAGGATAATCTCCCTATTTTAAGGACAGATTATTAGCAATGTTAATTCCATCTGCAACCTTAATTCCCCTTTGCCATGTAACCTAACATATTCACAGGTTTGGGGGATTAAGACATGGACACCATGGGATTGAGGGGGACATTGCTCTGCCCACCACAGACAGTTATGATTTTAATCCCAATTTTGCAAATTAAGAAACTGAAGTATAGAAAGTATATGTGACTGGCCCAAGATCATAGAGGTGGTGACAGTAGACCTCAGATTTGGACACAGGACACCAGCTTTAAAGCCCATGTTCTTAACCATTAAACTATAGAGAATGTAAAGTGCTAGTGAGTGACTAGTTTAAGTGGTAAACCCTAAAATTTAGACTGACTGGGCAATGGGAGTCCGAATAGTGCTGATTTCCATGATGTACCACCTACTTCTCAAAGAACTTAATTGGTGTTTATTATACCTCAATTCATTTTGTAGCCTCCCTATGGTCCCTTGGTTTTCTTTAAACTTTCGCTCAGAAATGCTAATGAAAAGAAAAACCCTATGGAAGAAAAGCCAGATGTCACAGATGTGAATTTTGGAATACTATACACACAGCATTAATGATTTAAAATACACAACTGTAACAAATACAGCTTCAGATTATGGATAACATAGATTCAAGGTATTTTGATAATGAAAAAAAGAATCTCAAAAGGAGGCTCTGGGCACAAAAGGAACATATGTATATGTAAGTGCATCAAGAGAGGTATGTTTTCTTTTTGTTTTATCATTTCAATCTATTACAAAGCGAGATGAAAATATGGGCTAAACAAGAGGAATACGGCACAAGGCCAGTAAGAACAAGAAGGACTCTGGAATCCACTAAAGTCTTCATTTAACTTTTTTTCTTACAATCTCTCATAAATGGTACAAGGAAAAAGTAAATTTTCCGCAAATATATAGGAGCGACATCAGCAAGATGGCAGAACAGGAGGTTCCAGGTTTCACTTCCCTCCACAGAAAGTCCAACTAGCAACTATCCACAGACACATCTTTGTGAAAATCCCAAAACTTGGAAATGAAACTGAGATGTATGAACAAACCACAGAACCAAATAAAAACTGCATTAGAAGAATATGAGGAATAGTCTCACTTTGACCATGTCACCCTTCCCCATCCTCCAAATTGGCACAGTAACACACAAAGAGGATCTCTCTTGGCCCATGGTTTCTACAGTGAAAAAATTTACCTGGAGGTAGACATCCAGCTTTCCTAACATTCCAAGACACTTTCTAGGAAGCCCACTCCGGTCTCACCTCACAGGGAACACTAGGGATAATGACAGGGCTAGACTTCCTGGGGTCACATAGAAACAAAGGAAGGAGGCAGAGCTCACAAGGACCAGTGTGTGGATCTTGGTGGGAACTCTGTGTTCCTACCAGTGGTGGTTGCCCAACCAGAGATACCAAACAATGGCATAGCTCACCTGCAAAGCCAAGCTTGTCACTCACAGAGTGAGTGGTGGGAAATTCATCATGGCTTGAGTCCCTAGATGGCCACCTCCACATCCAGCCTCAGAGCCAACCCCAAGACCCCGCTCAGGAGGGAGATACCCAACATAGGGTATTTCTGTGGAGCACAGAGGTTGGAACTTTCCAATCTGGGAATTCAAACAGTGGCTCATCCAGACTCAGAGCCCACTCCAAGGCCCTGTCCAGGAAAAGAGGCAAGCCTCAGCTGTGCATTTCTACGGGGCATAGACTCTAGACCTAACCTCAGAGCCCAGGCTACATCCCTGCCCAAGTGCAAAATCCAAATAGCCATACCACCTGGCTGGAGAACACCCCCTACCCTGTCCAATCAGAAGTGATCACAGTGCACAACCAGCAGCTCCACCAGATTGCAGAGCCCAGCCAGTGGTCTCACCAGGCAGTGGAGCCCAGCCAGCAGCCCCATCCGACTTCAGAGCAAAGGCAGCAGCACAGCCAACTGCAGTAAGCCCTGCCTGCACGGGGTCATTACCGTCTGGGCCAAACAGAAATCACAGACTAGACAAAGCAGTAAAGGTCAATTCCTGCCAAAGAATAGCTGTAAAGAACAGAAGAGGAAGCTATCTTCTCAAATACACAGACACCAATGCAAGAATACAAGGATCACAAATATAAAGAGTCCCCAGTAGTCCTCTTTAGCTAGATTAACAAAGGAAAAAAGAGAAAAGAATCAAGTGAATAAAGCCAAAAATGAAAGGAGATGTTACAACTGAAACCACCAAAATACAAAGGATCATAAGAGATTACTATGAACAATTATACACCAACAAACTAGATAACTTAGAAGAAATGGATAAATTCCTAGAACATACAACCTACCAAGACTAAATCATGAAACAGAAATCTGAACAATCTAATAACAAGCAAGGAGATTGATGCAGTAATAAAAAGTCTCCAATCAAAGAAAAGCCCAGGACCTGATGGTTTCATGAGTGAATTCAAACATTTAAAGAAGAACTAATACCAATCCTTGTCAAACTCTTTCCAAAAACTGAAGAGAAGGAAATACAACCAAACTCATTTTATGAAGCCAACATTACCCTGATACCAAAGCCAAACGAGGACATTACAGGAAAAGAAAATTACAAGCCAATATCCCTGATGAACATAAATGCAAAAATCCTCAACAAAATACTAGCAAACAGAGTTCAATAGCACATTAAAAGAATCATCCACAATAATCATGTGGGATTTATCTCTGGGATGGAAGGATGGTTCAACATACACAAATCAATAAATGTGATATATCACATTAACAGAATGGAGGACAAAAAACCACACAATCGTCTTATTAGATGAAGAAAAAGCACTTCATGAAATTCAACATCCTTCCATGATAAAAACTCTGAACATAGTAAGTATAAAAGGAACGTACCCCAACACAATAAAGGCCATATACGTCAGGCCCACAGCTAACTTATACTCAACAGTGAAAAGCTGAAAGCTTTTCCTCTGATCAGAAACAAGAGAAGGATGCCTATACTCACCACTTCTATTCGACATAGTTCTGGAAGTCTTTGCCAGAGCAATTTGGCAAGAGAAAAAAATAAAAGGCATCTAAATAGGAAAAAAAGAAGTGAATTGTCTCTGTTTACTGATGACATGATTTTATATACATACATGTATGAAAATATAGACTCCACCAAAAAACTATTAGAATTAATAAATGAATACAGCAAAGTGCAGGATACAAAATCAACACACAAAAAGCTCAAGTGTTGTAAGTATCCACTCAAAATGCTGTATGACACTAATCATCTCTCCAGTAAATTGCATATAGTAGTAAAAAGTGATCTCTCGTGGTTCTCACATATTTTTCATCATGTTAAGTGCAATACTGTATACCCTGAATAATATCACAGGACTCACATGAAGTGCTATTAGTGATGCTGGAAGTTCCCCCAAGAAGCAGAGAAAAGTCACAACATTACAAGAAAAAGTTAAATTGCTTGATATGTACCATAGATTGAGGTCTGCACTGCAGATCACCATTTCAAGATAAATGAATCCAGCGTAAGGACCATTGTAAAAAAAGAAAAGGTAATTTATGAAGCTGTCTCTGCAGCTATGCCAGCAAGCACAAAAACCTTGCAGTCTTTGAAAAATACATTTTTATCTCATATTGAAAATGTAGCTTCTATGTGGGTACAGGATTGCTATAAGAAAAAGCATACCTATAGACTCAAATATGATTTGAGAAGAAGCAAAGTCATTATATGACAACTTAAAGCAAAAGGAAAGTGAAGGATCTAAAGCTAGAAAATTTAATGCCAGCAAAGGATGGCTTGAGAATTTTAGAAAGAGGTTTGGTTTTAAAAATGTCAAGATAACAGGAGAAGCAGCTTCTGCTGACCAATAGGCAGTAGACAAGTTTCCAAATGTCATTTAGAAAATCAATGAGGAGAAAGAATATCTGCCTGAACAGGTTTTTTAAAGTGCCCTATTCTGAAAAAACAATTGCCACAAAGGACATTTATTAGTAAGGAAGAAAAGTAAGCACCAGAATTTAAAGCAGAAGGGAGAGGCCAACTCTACTATTTTGTGAAAATGCAGTCAGATTTATAATCAGAACTGTCTTTATCTATAAAGCTGCTATTCCCCAAGCCTTAAAGGGAAAAGATAAACATCACCTGCCATTCTTCAACATCATTGGTTACATTATTCAAATCTTCC
>RJWJ010017018.1:0-33626 GCA_004363605.1 Indri indri
GTCAAAAGCCACTAGGACTTCAGAAATTTAATTGGATGAAAAATGTGACATTATTATCTATCAGTTTTGGAAAAAAAATTCCTTTAATATTTTTTGTTAGAGAGGAAAAGGTTTGAACTCTGAGAAAATATTTGAATGATGATACCCTGCTCACTAGTTATATTAACCATGGGCTGGCTACTTATGCATTCTCTGCCTTCACTGCTTCATATACCAAATGAGAATAATACTTATTTCACAGAATTCTTTTTTATAAAGATTCAAAGTAATAACAGTTATAAAGTGCCTCACATAGTAGATATCTATTAAATTGTTGTTCCTTTCTCTCTTTATTTTTAATTGTTATGGGCACATACTAGTTGTATATATTTATGGGGTACATGTGACATTTTGATACAGGTTATGTGTAATAATTAAATCAGGGTAAACGCAGGTATCCATCACCTCAAGCATTTATCATTTCTTTGTGTTAGGAACATTCCAATTCTACTCTTTTAGTTACTTTAAAGTATATCTTAACTTACTGTTGATTATAGTCGCTTTGTTCTGCTATCAAATATTACTCAGTCTATCTAATTACCAAACTATATTTTTGTACCCATTAACCATCCCACTTTATCTTCTCCTCCCTGCTACCCTTCCCAGCCTCTGATAACAATTATTCTACTCTCTGTCTCCATGAGATCAATTGCTTTAACATTTAGCTCACACATATGAGTAAGAACATGCAAGATTTCTCTTTCTGTGCTTGGTTTCTTTCAGCTAACATGCTAGTATTTCACTTTTGATGGCTGAATAATATTCCAGTGTGTATATGTATTTGTTCCTAATATGTAATGCTATTCTCTGATAATATCAGATCAATTTACTGACAGCCAATATTTAATTATTCAGTGAAAAGTTTTCCTAAAGTCTATATTCTGAAGTTGTTTATTTTGCTCATAATCTTTTTTTATTTGAAGGAGCAAAGCCAGTAGTATTATATATTTCCTCTGTCATCTCATATCTAATCCTTTTCATGAAATAATTTTTTTATTTTTTATCATCTTTCTTCAGATAATTCTCAATATGTTTTAATAACTTGTCAAACATTTTTTGTTTGATCAATTATTTATTGACCATCCCTTGGAGTTGTTTGTTTATTTTATATGAAGTAACACTGGATTCCTGTCTGACAAAACTGTCACTAATATTTTCATTTGCAATTTCTCTACCCTTTTCCCATATGTCAAAAAAAATCAGTACAGTATGAATGTAAAGCAGTACAAAAATATCAAAAATCTTGTTTATTTAGGTTCTTTAATCTCTTAGCACTTTCCATTCCCATTTCTGAAATTATTTTCCAATGACTCTATTATCCATTATTTGCATGTCTCAATAAATATCTAAAACTCAATTACTTCCCTTCCTGTTCTATAAACCTTCCAAATTCAAAAGTGAGAATTTTTTCCTAATCTATTATTAGGCACACAGCTGTTAAATATTATTATAAATTCATCTTTCCAATTTCTGGTTACTGTTTTCCTCCTCCAGTTTTCTTCAGTGGAGTTTTAACATGAAAAATGTGCATATTAATATACAAGTACCACTACATTATTTTTATGTGTGTGAGATGCAATGAATGTATGACCTACTCGTTCTTTTCTAATGTGTTATATTAGATATAAATTTATTTCTCATGGAAAAACAACTCAGAATGCTAATTCTCTGAAAGCATAAGTTGTTACTGAAAATTCTAACATCCATTTCAAGTCTAATATTTTTCTCTATTATAGTGAGTTTTTTTAAAAAGTGTCTACCAAATGGCACTTGAAAATCCAGCAACAATATTCTGGTTTCACTGGTGTTTGAATAGTGGATCACAAATCATTTTTTTTTCTTAATAAGAGAAAATAAAATAAGTTCATTAATTTTCTTTACTATTCTTTCTTTCTTAAAATGTCTTTCACTGTTCACTAATTCTCGGTCCTTGACCTAATATTGAAAATAAAGTCCAGGTTACTAATTTTAGTGGCAATGCTGTTTATTTACTAAAACTCAACCTCACCAGTAAAATTTCAGAAATATTAATGTTTGCTATGGGTTGAATTGTATTCCCCCCAAAAAAAGATATGTTGAAGTCCTAACCCCCAATAACACAGAATGCAACCTTATTTGGAATTAGGGTCTTTGCAGATGTAATCAAGTGAAGATGAGATCATTAAGATGGACTGTAATCCAATATGACATGTTTTTATTAAAAAAAAGAAAGAAAAATTTGGACGTAAACTTATACAGAGGGGAATCTATGCAAAGAGATGTAGGGAGAATGCCATGTGAATATTGGAGTCATGCTGCCACAAACCAAGGGCCATCTGGGGCCACCAGAAGCCAGAAGAGGCAAAGAAGAATTGCTTCCCTCACAGGTTTCAGAGCATGCCTGGACCTGCTGACATGTTGATTTTGGACTTCCAGCCTCAATAACTATGAGAATACATTTTTGTTGTTCTAAAGCACCTAGTTTTTCGTGGTTCATTATGGCAGCCCTAGGAGTAATGAAAGGTTAACAGCTATTATAATTCACCAGATACATATGGCAAGGACTGTGACTACATAAGTATGGCTTTGAAGGATTTATTTTTTAAATGAACTATTGCTTTACACCATGAATCTTTATCATCATGGTGTATTTTGATAATATAATAAAGGAAACCTTTATTGGGGACTTCTATGTGTCCAATAAAATAATATATTAGTGTCCAATATTATAAGTGCTGTACTTGTCTTAATTAACTTCATCCACCCAGTTATGCTTTGAAATAGTAACTATGACCATTATAATCCCTACTTTGAGGCACAGAGAAATAAGGCTACTTGCCCAAATCATACCCCTGGTATGTGAGGGAATCAATTCAAACCCACGAAGCCTAGCCAGATTTCCCATTGTTAATCACCACATGAGGTTGTCTTCAACCAGTCTATCCCCTTTGACTTCACCCTTTGCCAATTAATTTCTCATTGTGTTGACCTTCTAGAACACAGCTGTGGTAACTTCATTCAAACTTCACTCAAAACTCAACTATTTTATCATTGTCTACAGCATAACTGTCAGGCTTTTCAGCATGGCACGTGCCATTTGTAGGGCCCCGTAACATAGCATAAACCTACATTGCAAGTCACATTTCCAGTTACATATGTACATAGACATTAAAAGAAAGGAAATTGCATGAGTGATGTTAGAGAATAACGAGGGACTATAGAAATGTCAGGACTTAGTTTCAGTGCAGGAAACACAGCTGACAATGAGGTCAGGATAAGACAGACAGGCATACAAATCTTGACCTGGGCCCTACTTATTTGTCTGGTATCTTAATCTCTTCCACCTCTCACTTTTTCACAGCATTCACAACACACACTTCTGCAATTTTAGAATAACCATATTTGCTCTCACCTCCTGCCATTTGTATTTTCTGTTTTCCCCTCTTGTGCCCTTTTTCTTCTTAAAGTAATCCTCCTTTTCCACCTCCACACCCCCATTAGCACCATTTTCATGGATAATTCTACTAGAAGTCAATAATTCAGCTTACTTATCTCTTGCTCTGATAAGCCTTTGCTGATTCGTCTTCTACTCACCCAGACAGCCTGGATTACATGCCCCACCTGTGTGCTCTTCTCCATCCTTAGCATTTCCCACCTCTTTGTAATGGTCAGTTGACTTGCCTGTGTCTCCATTCTAAAACTTTGAGAACAGGAACTGTGTCATATGAGTCTTTGACTCCCCCGGGCACACACAATGACTAGAATGTAGCAGCAGCTTAATGTGTGTTCGATGAATGAATGAGAGCATGCATGATTGGATGAGTGAATAAATTGACAAAAGCTGAAAATTAGAAAACCCTGGGAGTACATGATGGGGAACAAGCAAAGAAAAATGCCAGACCTGTGAAAAGACCCTAACACCACTGCTGTGGTGCTGAAACTGTGGAACCAATAATGATACAAACTGAAGTGTGTTCCGGAACCCAAAACAGGGAAAAGATCACATGGCTGGAAACAAGGGACTGGATATATTGCACAGGCCAAAGCCGATTTTTATCCAAACAGACAAACTGGGAGGAAAGATAAGAAAATCAGCTGAGAAGAATGGATCATAATAGAGTTAGAACCTATGTAGACAGCAAGAAAGAAGGAAAATACAGATAGTAAAAGTCTTGTGATGCAAACGGTGATTTTATACATAACTAAATTTGAAAGAAAAAATTACCACATCAAAATATTACACTAATCTTGGTTCAGGAAAGTATTCAGGAGATAGGGATCCTTTGAAGAGCAAGGGAATGATATAAAAGCAGATGCCGAAACAATTTTAAAAAACATGAATGACTGCAGTAGATACTTGATTTACATTCTAAAATTTTATAGAATTCCTATTAAAGCAGAAATCAATCCTTGTATGACTGGCCAGGCCCATAAGCTCTATAAGGGCAGGCCTTTAACTGACTGACTGACTGTTGTACCTGCAGTCTAGCACCTTACGTACAGAAAAGGAGCTGAGATAATATTAATAGAAATGATGGATCATTCACTTACATCCCATACCAGCTTCTCTTCACTATTTCCCTTCTTGGTGGATGAATTGTCCCATTCATATACTTAGCCAGACAAGAAACTATGAATTGTCATTGACTTACTCTCCCTCATCCACTTGTCCAACACACTCATCAATAAATGACTCTTGCTGATGCTACTAGAATTCAATTTTGTGAATCTATGTACCCTTTTCCTCAGTAACACATTCTTGTTCATCTGCACTCCTGCTATATCCTTCTAACTATTCCCTCTGCTTCTAACCATTCTCATAGATTCAACTCTCCAAATTAGAACCATAATAATTGTTGTGTGTCAAATTATGTCCCTCAAAAAGATACGTTTAAGTCCTGACTCCCAATACCTGTGAGTGTGATTTTATTTGAAAATAACCAAGTTAGTATGAGGCTATACTAGATTAGAGCAGACTCTAACTCAATGACTGATATTATTATAAGAAGTGGGAAATTTAAGACGTAGAGATCAACAATGAAAATGCCGTGTGATGATGGAGGCAGAAATTGGCTGCACAGATGAGCCAAGGGACAATTAAGGGTTGCCGGCAATCATCAGAAGCTAGGAAGAGGCAAGGTACGATCCTCACCTAGAGCCTTCAGGGAGAGCAGGGCCCTGCCTGCCAACATCTTAATTTCAGCCTTCTAATCCCCAGAACTGTGAGAAGACAGTTCAGTTGCCTTAAGTCCCCCAGTTTGTAGTTACATGTTAGGGCAGCCCAAGGAAACTAATACAATATGCAAAAGCAAAAATTCAATCAGGGTACTCTGTTGCTTAACATCTTCCTTTAACAATGTTAGTATAGAGTAAAAATTCTTTTGTAACGCCTAAAAAACCCCCCATGTGATCTGAATCCTACCTAACTCTGGATTAGTCTCTTGAAAATTTCACATTCCCAGTCTGCCACATGTTAGAGATATAGGACTGTGTACTTTCCTCCAATCAGCCTCAGATTCCAGGCCTCATCCATGCTGCTCTCTCTGCCACCACCCTTCCTCCCTCTCACCACATTATTATGACTACCTTTAATATTTCCTTATCTCCCAGGGAAGGCCTCTTAAGATGTCTAGACTAGTTTAGGCTCCCCTGCTTTGTAAGAGTACAATACAAACTTTATTCTAAGTAATGGATTAATTTCCTTTTTTTCTTTTCTAAACTTTAATTTCCTTGGGAGGAAGAGTAACATCTTTCCTGTGTTTTCCACTGTGTTTCCTGTATACAGCATAAATCTTTACATGTTACTATGATTACCGTATTACCACTGTTTAATCATTACTACTGCTAATAAAGAATGAACAATTATTGAGCATTTATTTGTACCTGGAACTTTGCAAATAATTGAAAAAAATCCTTTACATCATTTAATCCTCTTATGTAGTAATGATCAGATAAGAATCACCATTATTTCTAAGCTATAGCTGAGAAAAGTGAATTTTAGAGTGGTTGAATTATTAATGCAAGGTCAAACTGCTCTGAAGTGATAGAATGAGATCTCATCCTAGTTGCTTCTGAATTTAAAAGGCCATATTCTTAATGATTTGCTTAATAAATATTTGTTGATATTCCAACAGAGAGAGAAACACAAATAAAGGCCAGGTGTTGAAATTAACACAACTGTGTTTGAGGAAAAATGAGACAGAGATTTAAATTTTAGTGATAAAACAAAAAAGGAGATTTGTTGTACATAAAGCCCAGATAAAGAAACAAATTAGAAGAAGATCATTGAGACTCTATGATTAGGTGGAAAGTGGTTTCTAGAAAGGTATAATAGGCAGAAGCAAAGAATTTGGACATTTTCTCCTCCAAAGATGTCAATCAATGAAAACACCACTGAATTAACAGAAAGCAAATTGATTCAGCCCATCAAATATATAGCACTCTGTGGAAATAAAAAAAAAAAACTTATTTGGGGATGCGCGAGGATGGGATGTAGTGCTTTGACATATATGTGTTGAAATTTTGTGATATATTAATAGTTGCTTAAATTTGGTGATCACCATTGGCTAAATTTCTGCAAACAAATAATGTGAAATGGTCCAGGAGTAAAGAATTCACTTCGTTTGCCATATTTTCAATCTTTTAGAAAGATTTCCAAGAAAATGTCCATTTTACAAAGTCACAGGAGAAAATTCATGTAACATACTGTCCATTTCTTTTTACACATTATTCATGCTGCTTTGGTTAATGAAAGGTAACGTAAGGGAATTAGTATACGGAATCTCTTTCTGGATACACTTTTTTTTAATAATTTGAAATGAGATGCTCCCCAATCCAACTGCATAAATGTTGATAATATATTTAAAGAGTATTTGTTGGGTAGATGGCGAAATTCCCAGCCAACTCAGCGAGTGCATATGACCCACTCAAACTTTGATAGGAGGAAGCAATAGCTTCTGATAATCCTTGAAGTGATGAGCGAAAGCCACAATAACTTCACATTTAGAACCTGAGACTTTGTGATTGAGAGTTGAGTTTATAGTATAAAGAAAATAGAGAACTGAGTTCAGCAGAGTTTATGAGCTATGCTTTTAGTCATTTTGGTTCCGAGTACATGCAAGTATTGATATCCATCAGAAAATAAAGAAATAATAGAATTGAGTGAAAATGGAATTACAGATGTAGATATTTTGCAAGAAATGCTAGAGAAACACCACAAGCAAAGAAAAACACCTGGAGTTTTTTAGTTAACAAATGTTCATACGCATCATAGAAACATATCCCGTTCTCCAAGGGAATGAGGGAAAAGCATACACAATGGAAGACTTGATTCAACTTTGAGTAAACCATCAGTTAAAGTCTAATGAAAGGAGAAAGAAAAGCAAATGTAGAAGATAGAGAAGTAAAACATAAGCTAAATAAAAAGAAATTTAAAGATGAAATGATCACCCATAGAAAATATTAAAAAACCATCAGGAACAAATAAAAACAAAGAATCAGGTCTGAGATTTAGCATAACACTGGTGTTTTGGGGGAAAGTAGTTTTGAGATAATGGTGGGTCTTAAAACCACCAAGCAGTGGTTGAGCAGGAAATGGCTAGGAAGAAACTGGAAGGAATGACTGTAGAAAATGTGTTTTGGAATGTTAGCATAAAAATGGTATCTTAACCTGTAAATAAGCAGGACTGATTTAGTTGATGTTTCCTCAGTAGCTGTCCTTGTATATACCCTAGAAGGTCTACACAGACAAAGGGAATACATACTGGATGGGAAATGTGTGCAAATAATTATGCCAGAATCTTTGAAGAAAAGAAAGTTGTATAGGACACTAGTCCCAAATACTTGCAAAGCACTTAGGAAATCAAATAATGGTATGAAGGCATACATTTAAGAATGAGATAAATATATGATCAAAACACCACATTGGACCCCATACGCGCGCACACACACACACACACACACACACACAAACACACACAATTATTTGCCAATTAAAACATAAGTAAATTTATTTTTAAATGAATTAAATATAAACACAAATAAAATACAGGAAATTGTTTTTAAGTTACAGGATAGTGACTAACCAATAGGGATGTCATGAGGAGCTCAGTAACTGCTCAAACATAATTTGCTGGTGCAGTTTAAAAAGGCCTCATGGGCCAGGCACGGTGACTCACGCCTGTAATCCTAGCACTCTGGGAGGCCAAGGTGGGCTGATCGTTTGAGCTCAGGAGTTCGAGACCAGCCTGAGCAAGAGCGAGACCCCGTCTCTACTAAAAATAGAAAGAAATTAGCTGGACAACTAAAAATACATAGAAAAAATTAGCTGGGCATGGTGGCACATGCCTGTAGTCCTAGCTACTCAGGAGGCTGATGCAGGAGGATTGCAGGAGCCCAGGAGTTTGAGGTTGCTGTGAGCTAGGCTGACACTATGGCACTCTAGCCCGGGCAATAGAGTGAGAGTCTGTCTCAAAAAAAGAAAAAAAAAAAAAGGCCTTATGGTATAAAATGAATCTTACCTTAGACTGGCCAGATAGCTAAGACATGGAAAGGAGAGAGGAAAAAATGTCATCCCCCAACAAAGCAAAGGTGTGAGTAAAGTCAAGGAAATGAGAAATACAGAAAACATGGGGGATGGCCGAGGATGTTATACTTGTTAATGGAAATAAAAGACTAACAGGAATCACCTTACAATCAGATTAGGAGGACATACTAGAAAGAGAGAAAGTACTTTCAGAAAGAAGGATTATGAACAACTGAAGAAAAGCTGGAAAGGTTATAAATAAATCGGAAGGGGCCACACTTGACCTTTGATTAAACTGAGATGTGTTTGAAATGGTGTTATGATGAGATAGAAAATCTTACTAGAGTTCATGCATTTTCTGTGCCTTGCAGAAAAGGTCTCTGGATGGTTTAACTAAAGAGAAGGTAGAGTACTGGTACTCAAACATCAGTATACATAAGAATCTCTCAGGATTCTTGCTAAAATGCAGATTCTGGGCCCTAACCACAGGTATTCTGATTGAGTAGATGAGGGTGCCCAAGAATCTTCATTTTTAAGGGAACTCTAGATAATTATTGCACAGGTGATAGAGGCAGTCTCCTTCTCACACTTTGGAAATAACTAAGCTAGAAAGTTCAGAGAAAATTTTAAAAACAATAATAAAGACTCATTTTAAAAGATGGAAATTAATTCCAATGAGAAAGATTAAAAGTTAACTTTACAGCAAAGAAGGCAAGAGGATGATTTAATAAGCCTCTCCAAGTGTATTAAGTGTACATATAGGAGGACAGCTGAGCAATTTTTCTCCATTTATATTGTTGTCTACACAAGAGGAAATTGACTAGAATTAAAGTAAAAACTCATTTACAAGGAAAGATTTCTTGGCTTAAATAGTGATTATATTCTAGAACTGTCATGAAGGGCATTTGGAGAATCTACATTCTTCTTTTGTCTTGCTTAATAATAATAACTTTTAAAAAATCTGTCAATGCTGGCTGTTTTGGGGTGTGTCCCCTCACCAATGTTGGAAATAAGGTCATTGACCATGGGATATTTTGAAGTCTCTTCCAACTCCATGATAGCAACATTTAATAAGGATATATTGCTCTTTGAGGAGGCTATGCAAGAGTCATTAACTGTGACTAATAAGCTATCCTCAAGATGTGCCAGAGCAGCCTCATTAATCACATCAAATTGCTGCTAAAGACATTGTGTACATGAATGTATGTGTGTGAGAGTGTGTGCATCAGTGGGTGTGTGTATAGTCATTTATTAAACTCCTTTGGAATTCCAGAATAAAGACAATGACTTAATTGAACCCTGTCCATTGTTGACGATTTCTCCTTTTTTCCCCCAACTCTAAGAGACTGGTCCAGCATCCAGGCAGCTGTTCTCCCCAGACTGCATTTGTAAATTCTAAGCAGCACAGAGCTGTTCAAGCAAACACAGGGTGGAATTCCACCTGGTTCTCTCTCCCTGCTACAATGAGAGAGAAGCAGTTTAGTTTCTGCAGCCCTCCCATGCTGTGACAAGCCATAAAAAAAGACTGGCTAAAGTGACTACAGATGTTGTGTGAAATAGCCAGTATGTTTTCCACCTGTCTGTATTTGCCTAAGGGGTCAGGAACAATCAAATTAAAGCAATATGCAAGATGTGACAGATGTTTGTCCTATTGAGATAAATCTGAGCAAGTTGCAGAAAGGTGGAATAAATGTAATACATTAAACAAAACACAGAAACCACTTTAAAGAGTGTCCTGAGAATAACAACATTTCTAAATAAAGGCCCATTACTTTATGCCCTTCCCTTCTAATTAGACCCATAATTGGACACTTTACAGTACCTAGTGGAAGCATAATTAGTCATTCTTTTTATAGCAGTATAATTTGTTGGGAGTTAGATTGTTGAAATGGAAGAAGGGTCATTTCAGAGACTTTTTATCCCTTTTTCAGGCAACAAAATGCCCATTTTGTTGGAAGAACTTGGGTGAGTGTTTCTCCATCAAACTAATATCCTCGGATCTATCTCATGTTTCTCTCAAAATAGAGGGATAGCATCATCTGCTATCTCTGGGTCTAATGCCAGGTAATGAAACGTCCTTTCAATAACTTATTGACTGGAACGTTGCTAACATGTCAAGATCAGGTAAAGGGGAGTTAGATGTGACATTATGATTATATATGTCTTGAAACAAAACACTAATATGGGGCATTTTTCTTTTGTGTCAAACTGGCTAGAAGTCTCTGGTCAAATAGACAATATATATTCCTTGGCAAAGTTCATTTTTGATTTTTATCTTTCTTTTCCTATTTCAAAATACTTTGTGCTCTGAAATCTCAGCAACTGCCCTTGAAAATTATTAGACTTAAAAAATATGAGTTGGCCAGCAAAAGCATAAAACCAATCAACCATTGGACATTAGCTCTTTTGAAGGTTGTAAAATCTTACAAGACATGATGAAATGGCATTCATTGCGTTTTGTAGAAGGAATAATCTGTTCAAATTCCAGTCATTTGTAAATACTTTCAGGGATGTAATGGAGGATTGTGTGTTCTTGACTTTAAGGCAAAAGCCTGTTATGATTACCAGAGTATATTGTTCCTTAATTTCATTGTCATAGTGACACATGAGTCTGAACACAGCCAATCCACTGCTGGTCTCAGGGCTGCCAGATGCAAGTTGATTTAGACAGCAACCTATGTGGCTGTGGTGAAGGCCAATGGAAATTACATAAACCATTTTTCTTTCTCTACTGAGGTTTTCAAACTTTCAATCACAAGGCAAGTCAAGCACAGATGCTTAATTGAGATTGGATGCCTGCTACTTGTTACAGCTTCCTTCCTTACTAATACAGAAGGAATATTTACTGTGGACTATGGAGTTTTTGTAAGAGTCATCTAATGTAAGGTAGTGTTTAAGCACTATTCATGTTTAAGGGGGCTTTCCCAAAAGAACACCAATATTTTAGAAATTGACCTAATAGATCTGTGATTTATCACCATATTTGGTGAGTGCTTCTTTTTGTCAGGCACTGTACTACAACTAAGCTTTCTCCTTTCTCAAATTCTGCCTGTTGCAGGGACTATAAAATTGAAATCACCTTATTAATGGCGATTGAAACATAGAGGTTTCCATTCTCTCCCTCATCCAATCCTTCCATGCACAGGGTATGCAAATCATTAGTGCTCCAGTGAGAGAAGAAAATGTACATGAAGGGCTCTGAGCTTCTCCCAGTACAGTGAAGAGCATGAGCATTTTGAGACGCAGGGTAAATGGCCAAAAAATAAATAAATGACAACAACAACAAAACAGCATGAGGATGGAGATGGGAAATGGGGATGTCTCAGGCTAAAGAGATGCTAAGAGGAGTGATTGCTCCTTGTTCCATCAACCACATCTGTCAATCACATAGCATATAGGAAAATGTGCCTGCCAACACAAATGAAATGCATGGACTAATTTAATAAGCACTAATCAACTAACTCAGGTGGAAATTTCAGTTAGATTGTGCTGATGTGTATACATTGACAATAGGTTAATTTTTAGGGCAGCTCAGGCAGTAGGAAGTTCGTTGATGAATAAAATTGACTGATTTGTGTGTTGTGTGTGTGCTTCACGTTTGAAAGTACATCATAGCCTCAAAACACATTTTGAAAAAATTGAAAAAGTATCTTTTTCTCTTAAAAGAACTGTTGTGATTTCTGAAATTATTTAATTCATGTTAAGGAGGCTGTTTCACTCATCATTTTGACCAAAACATATTTTTGTAAAAGTATTTTCCTATATATAAACTTTGCGTATTTTTTACCATACAATTGGATGGCTACTTACATCATTAATATTACTTACATATATGCTGTATACATTATTAAGAGGAAGAAACCTTAAAATTCAGTCCAGATATGTTATGGTAGCTGGACTTTGGATGATTTGTGTGAAACTGTTACAGCCTACTAGAAGTCAATTTGTATACTATAAAATGCAGATAATTCACCATATCATGGACTTATAAAATTGTTTACCTCAAAAAGATCCTAAGAATTATTTTCAAAATTGCAATATATGCTCAATAAAAATTTGTGGAATGAGAGGATTTGAATATGTCAAACAGAAGAAATTAGATATGCAGAAGATCATATGAAATATAGAATTAAATTTAAATACAGTTGCCCTTGAATGCAAAGGTAATGATATATTTCTCATTATATAACTTGTTCCATTTATATCATCATCCCTTCCTTGCCTACTAATTCTCATTCTCATACTTGCAGACAAAACATAGGAGCACATCAAAATATTCTTAAATGGAAAGGTTAGGATTTTTTCAAATTAATAGTTATTTTTTAATTATGGAAGAAATAATCCTTTTTTCCATTGGGGAGAAAGGGAGGACAGTAAATTTAAAACAAAGTTTAAGCAAAATAGATGATAAATAAATGAAGTTTATTTGTTGTTTGTGAATGAAGATGATAGCACTTAAACACAGAAATAATATAAATAAGTTTCATATAGATGGCTTTACTTAACAAATCAGAGATATGGAGTATCAACTTAGATTCTTAAAGGCTAAGGGTTCCAAAACATGACTGTAATCTGATGAGTGAAATTTAAATATCTAAAGAAGAAGAAACATATTCATTTTTGTTCTCTTCTGGTTGGTTTCTACAGATCAAAAATTTTTTAAAAAATTTAAATGTTGTCAGTGCCCCATTTGCAGTGTTCATTAGAGAAGGTACCTGAATGAATTGATCCCTAAGTGTAGTGTGCTAGGTTAGTACTTACCGGTTGAGAAGCAAGGTACTTGAGGCCAGTGGCTCTCATCTTTAGAAGACCCAGAAATTAATTTTTGTTGCTAAATTTTGTCCTATAGGATTGGAAGTGAAATTTTTAGCTAATAGAACTACTCAGTGCATATAATATTGGCTCCACACCTGTTAAAAAGAGTTTCTAAAATTGTATGTTAAATATATTTTCAAGGGACAACTACATTTCCCATAGTATATGTAACTTAGGTTGGTGACTCATAGTATAGCCATCAATAACATGCTTTTCTAAGATATTAAATAATGTTTGGTAAGGTTATGAATTTAACAAAGTAAAATCTTCCCATGATTATGAGGGGACTTCACAAAGTTTGTGGAAAAGGAAGTTAAAAGATACAAATTAAAAATGTAAACTCTATTTCTCAGCATAAGCTCCATCAAGTTCAAGACACTTTTGTAAGCAAACATGTAAATCATAACTTAGTTCGTCCCTAAAAGAACTAAGGGTCCTTGGAATTTAACCATGTTAATGAAGTCTTTTTACATTATTAACTGAAGAAAAATGGGAGCCCTTATCAGATTTTTTAAGATTAAAAAAACAAAAAGAAGTCTGAAGGAGCCAAATTGGTACTGTAAGGTGGGTGCTTAATGATTTCCCATTGAAACTCTAAAAAATTGCTGCTGTTTGACTAGAGGACTGAACAAAAGCATTGTCGTAGTAGAGAAGGACTTGCTAGAGAACATATCCTGGGTATTCTTCTGCTAAAGCTTTGACTATCTTTCTCAAAACACTCTCATAATAAGCATATGTTATTGTTCCTTGAACTTCCAGAAAGTCAACAAAATGCCTTGAGCATTCTAAAATACTATTGTTATGACCTTTGCTCTTGACTGGTCCATTTGTGCTTGGACTAGAAGACTTCCACCTCTTGGTAGCCATTGCTTTGATTGTGATTTGTCTTCAGAATTGTACTGGTAAAGCAATGTTTCATCTCTTGTTACAAATCTTTGAAGGAATGTTTAAGGATCTTGATCCCACTTGTTTAAAATTTCCATTGAAAGCTCTGCTCTTGTATGCAGTTGATCTGGGTGCGCTGGTTTTGCCATCCGTCAGGTGGAAAGTTTGCTCAACTTCAATTTTTTAGTCACAATTGTGTAAGCTGAACCAATTGAGATGTCTATGGTGTTGCCTATTATTTCTGTTATTAATTGTTGGTCCTCTTCAATTAGGGTGCAAATAAGATGAATTTTTCTTGCAAATTGATGTGGATGGCCTGCCGCATCTTCAACATCATCTCATCCTTTCTTAAAACAAGTTATCCATTTGTAAACTGCTGATTTGGGGAGGGGGGGATTTTCCCCATAAACTTTTCATAACATAACAATGATTTCACCATTCTTCTATCCAAGCATCACCATGAATTTGACATTTGTTTTATTTTCAATTGTAGCAGAATTCATATTGGTCTGATAGGGGCTCTTTTCAAACTGGTGTCTTATCTTCCTTAGTGCCTCAAATTAGATCTTGCTCAGATATTTTATCACGAGTTAGTACCAGTTTATTTTGGTGCAAAAAAATATTGAAATCCATGCATAGTTGTTTTCATAATATACATTTTCCGTGAATTTTTTGAAGAACACTGGTATAACTAAATTCCCTATTCAGATTCTGTGCCCTCCAAGAAGATTTAGATAGCCTTGTTTTTTGTATTGCCTTCCTATAGGGATACAAAGTTCTGGTTAGGCCAAATGGGAGATCAGTTCACATCTTTTCAATTTAATTGGTTTATATATTCTAGGATATATATTCCAGTTTCTGGTTTATATATTCTGACCTCTCAATTTAGTACATGAAATTGTTTCTTTTCTAATCTGAGCCAATTCTGGGAATATACAAATTTATGTTCCCATATATGAAAAGGAAAATAAGAACCAGATTCCGACCCAGATGAATCTACCAGATTATGCCATCTTTGTCTAATCTATGTATTTTCCTTCAAACGTCTACAATAGTAACTTTAAAAAAAAGAAGAAGAATGCAGTCACTTCCAATTTTAAGTACCAGAAATAATTAAGAAGTTAAATTGCCAGAAGTAATATTTTAAAGTGATTTTAATATATATTTAAATAAACTAGTCTATTGATACAATTAGAAAAAAGACTGTTCTTGCTAAAAGTCATTGTAAAGTTATATATTATTCATAATTTTATACTTGTTTTGGTTTTAAAATTTTATGTATTTCAAAATGAAAACTCTCCCAGGGAGTTTTTTTCTTTTTTAATACAGAAATAAGGTCTTCAGAGAAGCTGCAAATTGAATCAATTGCAGTGAGCACATAGAAATGAATAGCTTTGTCACAGCTTGGGAATCTTTCCCTAAATGTCCTAAATGTGCAGTGGAGTGACCCAGGTGCCCACCAGTTGTGGTGATAAAAATCTTGCTGTTACATTACTTCTAGGCAATTTGAAAATATATGAGAGCAAATAAAAATATCAATTAAAAAATATGTAAGACTGTTAGCCTAACAGACAAAACTGGCAGAGAAAAAATAATTTGCTGCCACAAAAGAAAATAATTGAATGCCTCAGATTTTAGTTGTCAGCACTCATACAAGGCTATATAATTGAAAGCATGGGTCTACAAAGCAGGGATGTAAGTGACAGTAAACAATTGCATATGAGCGATATAGCCAGTGAATCGAGGCTATGAACAGGAAAAGGTGTATCCTGGTTCACATTTTTTTCATAGTTAGGGCTTTTAAAAATTTTGTTCATTTAATTTTTGAGGCTAAAGATTTTAGATGTCTTTGTACTTGAAGAGACATAAGATTCAGAAATAATTTGAAATTTCTTGACAAGGCTTAAGAATCAGAAAAATAAATTTTGATGTTTTTCCAGTTATTAAGAGGGAAAAATATTCTTACAATAAGAATAAAAAAATTATTGCAAATTTTTATGATGCAATTTTATTTTTATGGTCCAAAGGAAGATAAAATTGACGTCAGGTTTTGTGTTTCAGATCAGGCAGTTTGAGTGAATAAGTACACAGAATGGATGCTCAAGGGAAACAGAAGTCTTGTCTGCCATGCTCATAGAAGGTACATAATAGGTACTGAATATTTTTTTTTAACTAACAATTAGGGTGTGTGAAAACCTTACAACTAAATGCAGTGAATTATTTTAAATATTTTCCTTCTAAAAGCACTCCAAGGTGTTATTGTAGTCTAACATTAAAGTCATTCTATTTATTTGTTTTTTCTTTGGAAAACAGAAAAGATACTTAGATTAAAACTTAAGTCAGATTTTAAAAAGCAAACTCTGATTTGCCTATTCATAAGACAACACTGTGAGTAGATTGAATTAATCCCTATTTTCATCCATTCTCTTCCATGCCTTTACTAGAGAGCCTACAAAGCTATAAATTCAACTGTTCAAAGTCCAACTTTCCAAACTTCCTTGCTGCTAGGAGTACCCACGTTCTCCCTGTTCTCACAGAGAAGTGTAAGTAGAAGTCTGCTGAGTCCATCTTTTCCCTTTAGTGTTTTCTACCTTCTCTTACCTGGAAAATGATGTGAGGCCTAAAAGTATAGCAGCCTTCTTGTGACATGAAGCAATAGGATGGGCATATGTAAACCTGAGAAAGATCCTGGGTCCCTGTTGGCGTAATTGACTGTGCCAGCCTTTGATTGAAGACTTTCAAATCTGTTCTTATATTAGACAAATTATTGTGTATTTAACCTGCTATTTGGATGGCTTCTCTTAATTGCAATTGAACCCATACCTAAATGATAGGGATTAGGATATGTATCATTTTATCTATTTTTTAAGTCAGATATGTTTCTTGGTTTGGAGTTCCAGAGTCAGACTCTGAAGTGAGGATTCAAGTGCAGGTATTTTATTTCTGATGTGTTGCCAAAAAACACAATGGAGAGTGAAAAAGTGAGACAGAGAAGAGAAGAAAGTTCATAAAGAGCCATTAGCCAAAAAGTTGCAATATACATCTGGAGCTGAAACCCATTGAAGAACTCTGAAAGACAGTACAGAATATGCCTCAAAGTTAGCCACATGGAGAGGCAAAGAAGCTGGGAATTTGTTCACCATCTTACCATCAATCAATTTTATTTTAAGCACTGTTATCAGGACATTTACTCTCTTGCACTAATTGCTTCCTTTATACATTGAATTAGCACGTTTCCATGGCCAGAAAAAAAAAAAAAAAAGATTTCGGCAGAGGGTTGCAGCTGGTTATGGTAAGCACCCTTCAGAGTGAAGATATTAACCAAGTACATATGGGCGAGGTACCAACAGCATGTGATAGAGTCCACCATTTACACTACTCAAATGACTCATGCTAAATACTCTTTATTCCTAACTCTGATTTTTTAAAATTGTAGCATATCCCAATTTCCAATAAAAAAGTATACAGTGGAAAACTTAAAAGAAAAGCTATGGTTTCACTGCCACTGTTGGTACTGACTATAGTTTACATTCATGAAATCCTTCTACCATTTACTCTAGATTCCACTCATCCCTGCTGCTTTTTGTCCATGGAGCAACCCAGACTTTTTTCATTTTTGAAGCTATATAGTTCTTAAAATTGACCATCTACCAGTTATCACTGGGTATGAGCACACAAAGAGGCGTCCTCACTAATTTTCAGAGTTCCTGACATACTTTTTCCTATACCTATTACATAAGAGTAACCCTAACTCCTAATGCTAGTAAGGGATAATTACTAAGACAGCCTAGTAATTTTCTTCCTTGCCTGTTAATCTACTAGCATGAGGAGACTAAAATTACCAGGTGACAGTAACAGATTTAGGGTTAGTAGAAATTTTACTATGCTGCTTGATAGAAGCCTACCTACCCCATTTCCAGAACAGAACATCTTGTTCAGCAGAGCCTAAAATTGCAGACATGGGAAGCACCAATTTCCAAAAGAGTAACTGGAAGTGATAAAGAGACAGATCACTCTAATTTCCACCCCTGGGTTCCTGGCCAGTGTCCCAGATCCTCAGAGCGCTTATCCCCAAGTCAGAATCGTAACTCTGCCTCTATTAAGCATTACAAAATTCCATCTGACTGGCAGCTTTTGAAGCACACGGTTTAGGTGGAATCAGTAAATCTCATGGGTAGTCAAATGCCTGTTGTTATAACTCCTCCGCTGTAAAGTAAAGGCAACATCATATACCGTCCCAAGGTAAATCCAATATTCTGTGAATCCTTGGACATTGGTGGTGGTTGAAGTATTTCAGGAAGAAAAGTAAGCCCATATTGGGGGTACTTTACAATACCAATAAGAAGGAATTGTCTCTTTACTCAATATATACAGAGTCCAATGCAATCACCTTGCCACCAAATGACCGATTGATCACTAATGGATGGTGTTCAATTGAAGGCTTTCTATCGCTTTCAGTTATATCCTTGGGAATTCATGTTTCCCATCCTTGTAACTTCAGGCTCTGACAGATTAGATATCCAGGTTTCCCTGAAGATCAGGACCTCCTGGTTATTGATCTGACCTTACTGCCTATTACAATAATTACGTCTATATGTCAGATAGTGAAGTGCTGCTACATGGCTTCTAAAATTATCAATTACCCTCATTCTCATTGATACTAGGTAGCCCAGTCCTATTACAACATTCTCTAAAATTAAATAGCCTCTACTTCTTAACAACATTGATGTTTCCTTTGCTATCGCATTCCCTTTCTCTTGAGAGAAAGGCGTACCCTTTGAGTTCCGTCAGAGAACATAGTCAACTTGGTGACTCTCAAGTATTACATACAGAGTAAAGCCATTCTAACATATTCACATTGCCAAGACAACCAATCACTTCTTTAATATTTTCCAAGGAAGTTCTGGCAAATCTACTTCATTTACCATGGGTGATCATTTTTTTTCCCAAATGCTCAAGAGCCATTCCAAAAGAATATTAGGACCGTTTTTCAGGGTCTCTGCTAGCACTTTAATCCTGAATCTCAGGAGAGTGCCCTATACCAATAAGCTCTCCTTTACCTTGCCTTATATTCCACTGCTCACTACTAGCACTTTTAACATTAAGTTTCAAGGATGTTCTCCCAGTTTATACTGTGCAAACATTCTACAACTCATTTGGTAAAAAGCTCTCTTCCTCCTAATATATCCACCAGAAAATCTTCATTCCAAGTTTCAGTGACCATTCCTTCTCTAATAGGGCCATGACATTAGTGTTGGAGCCTTGCCAGGGCTGTGAACTGAGCTTGTTTTGACCTTCTGTTAGAAGTTTGACCTCCTACCATGGGAGACCAAGGTCTTTGTAAGTGTGGTCATGTGTTTTTCTGGCTATCACAACCAGATCTGAGTTGAAAGCCTGCCTCAGGCCTGTCACGTTTATACTATAGGGTTTTTATTACAATCATCTATCAATCAATGCCATATCCTTATAATTACCTTTGCCCCGTATTTCCTAAGTGCTAGAGGTTTGGCCTGAACTCAGGCATCCTTTTCTCCCACTAACCTCTCCCAGTGAACCAAGGTGAGAGTCTTAGCATAAGAGAAGTTATAAACACATGGCTTACTACTAGAAGTAGGGTCCTTGGTACTATCTGGCTGGTGACTAATCCAGTTCCAGAATCTCGTTTGAGGGCTTGCTCCTATGACTATTTGTGGCTCCAGTTCTCTTTGTTTGAATTCCACCAGAGGCAGCCACTGAGACAAGGATTCAAGTGTAGGTACTTTATTTTAGAGATGATCCCAGGAAGCACCATCAGAGAAGTAGGACAAAAATGACAGAAAAGGGAAGGAAGCCAATAAAAGCCACACCAGTTACCAATTTTGGCAAGTGGGCTCAATCCTGTTAGGGCGCTTGTGGGAGATGACATTATCCCATTTCAAGGGGTGAGAAAGCTGAGCTACTTACCCACTGCCTCCCTCTGTCACTGGTTAGATTGTTAACTCTCTGGCCCTTTCAGCCTGCCTTGTGCATAGGGCAAACCTATTCCAACAGCTGGACTGAAGCTCTCAAGCAGAGAGTCACAGTTGTGACTATGTTTACAGTAAGCAGTCTTTAGGGTACAGATGTGTGTGGAGACAGGACATGGAGGGACACTGGTTACATCTGCTCCAACAAGGAACATCCTTCCTTTCTCACAAGGCTGGGAAGGGTATGGTTATGCCAGATAGAGAAATCTACCTCTGGCCGTGCGCCTAGGCAAAATATGGAATGTATACACAGTGTGACGGAAAGTGCCCTAGAATTATATTCTCTAAATATATCATATACAACTCTCTCCTTGTTCTGGTGTTTGAAATGCCCCCCCTTTTTTTTATTCCTTTGGCTTAGACTATTAATAGACTTTGTTAAAAGGTAAAGTATACCTGGAAAGTATCATGCATTATAACAATAAAATATAATGCATAAAATAGGAAAATGATGGTACCAATGTAACTACTAAACTGAAGGTATTTATAGAATTTGGCATTGCAGCACAAAAATCACAGTATCTCTTTAAAAGCCAAACATCTGGAGATATTCTTAAGATAGTACTTAGTGAAAAAACACATTGATTTTAGACATAGATGCTAATCAGTCTGTTAAGCTAACTAACTGGTTATGTGACTCATTCCAACATAATAGCCCACAGCACATATTAAGCAGTTTATAATGCACTATTTCATTTAATACTCAGCAGTAGGCAATGACCAATACTGTGTGCTCTAAGGGTCTTTTCTCTCGCCCTACCTTCCAATGTCCAAATCTATACCCGCATGCAAGATGCTGTGGTAGTAATAAAGAACATAATTTGGACTTTGGTAGGTTCAATTTGTATCTTTCTTGGGAGGTTAAAGAGTGAAAATATTGTCTGTCACGTGATATATATATTTTTTTAATTTACTTTTTCAGTTTCCTCTATTTTACACCATTTTGTTTTGGGAATCTCTTTGTCTTAAGTCTTTTCTTGCAGCTATTACAGTAAAATAGACCTGAGATTATCACTTTTTTTTTTTTCTTGAAGGATGTCTACTTTCAGAAAGCCTAAAAGACCACAGCAGGGAAGAGGGAAAGGAGGCATGTGGTGCTCAGCATAGCAAGCTCTGCTCTAGACTGTAGGGAGAAAATCTCTGTAGAGGACATTTGCCATTTTTGAGGCTGCCTGTATCATTCAGGGTCCCAGATAGAAACAGATGGCACACTTAAATTAAAATAATTTGAGAAGAATTTAATTAAGGGGCAATTTACAAAAATGAGGGTAGTGTATAAAAAAAAAAAACATGCAAGGGATATTGGTGTATCTTATGTCATTACCACCCATAGGCTTGAAGGAGTGCAGGGCAGGAGCAGTTATAGGATCCCAGTGACCCAGAAAGCCAAATGGAAGGGACCCCCTGCAGAAGCTAACACTTCAGTCAAGAGATACAGCCAGCCCGTGGAGACCCTGCAGCGAAGGAGACAGGAGAATTAATACCCTGATCTCTCTCTCTCCTCCCCCACTGATCCTCCACCTGGGCTTTCTGTTGGCTGACCCCAGCTGAGGCCAGACAACAAGAGGGTGGGTAGCTGGATTCTGTACAAGTCTGAAACTCAGATCACAGAGCAGGGTGCGAAAGGATGGAGGTGTGGATCTGAAAAAGCACTGGCGTATTTCCAGCCCTCATTTGTATTTGGAAGAATCTACCACAGTACTAATTTGATGAAACTTAGGGACCATCTTCCAATAAAGAAGCTAAAAATAATCAGACATTTGCTCTCTCTCTGATTCCTGGAAGCTCTGCTTCGTCAATCATTTTCCTCATGCCAGGGAAATAGAGCGATTTTGAATTAATTCTGGCTGTCTAGGGGGAAAAGTCACAGTGGTGCCAGCAGCAGCCTCCATGGAACAGCAGAGCCAGTGGCAGAATCCAGTGTCCAGTGGTGGCAGCCTTGACCCTCCGTCCAGGGTTCTTCTCTTTAGGTGACCTTGCGTCTGCTTCTAGCCAGTTAGTTTTTGTGAGTTATTCTGAGCCTAGTTTTCCAGCCTTCCTGTCATATCAGGGATGTGTGTGTGTTTCAAATAAATTGGCTAGCTGCTTAAATTCACCAGAGACCATTGTGGGTTTTAGAGTAAAGAATTCTGATTAATGGGGAAAAAAGTGATATCGTGAATGGGTTGCAGAGGTGACATTAGAGTGGCTACCCTGATACTCAAGGGGTCCCAGGTTGTACCCTGAGTGGTTTAACCTTAACCAAACTTAGTAAATAAGAAAGAACCTGGAATCACTCATCTTGCTTAATTAGGGCAGAAAACAAGCAAACCAAAAATCCATCTAGTATTCTGGGAGGAGAAACTCAATCTCCAGCATGAAGCAGCACATCCACCATTCATATTTCACCTGCAGTAGTCTGGAAAAAAGAGCCCATTGAAGGACTGGAGAAACTGAGCGACTGCTGTAGAACAGCACGCCAAGGATGAGGCGTGCAAGGACTGCAGGGTGAGCAGATGCTTCTCACGGCACTGGGCAGTTTTTTAAAAAAAGGAAAAGAGCAGCAGCCCAAATCCCTAAATTCTTGGCTCCAGTAACAAACTGAAACCCAGGAACTTTCTACAATTAAGCTAAAGAATAATTCACCTTTTTCAGTGGCAGAGCTAAGATGGGGGGCAGGGGAGACAAATGCACGTTTAAGATTGTGTCTATGGTGTCAATTTGAAATCACAGTCATTGGTCTCTTTCCCATACTTCTTAAATGCTACCTTCTTTCTTCCCAGCCCTTAGCCTCTCTACAGGGGAAGTCTAAAAGTGAGGTGTCCCATTGAAAAACAGCGATGGGGAGAAGCATTAGTGTGCAGCGTGGGAAGCACAGAGAGGGAGTCTCTGGAAGCTGAGGCATATGTAGCAACCAGCACTGGAACCCAAAAGAAAGGTGCAAACCTCCATTTTCAAGGAAAAGCAGGAGATAGCTGACAGGGCCACTTATATTTATTCAGGAAATTATTATGCATGAGTGAGGGATCTCCTAAAAAGGAATAAAAAAAACTGGAGCCAAAGAAGGTAAACTTTTTCTCACCAGTAGATTTTCTCTCTGCATGTATCTAAATAATACCAGTCTTCTTAAAAGCTTTTAAGATGACTACTGTCAACAAAAAGGTTTATTGATAGAGATTTTAGAAAACAAAAATCTTTCATTTATCAATTCTCCATAAAAACAGAGATATATTTTGTTATTTAATAGAGCTGTGCTCTTAATGATATTCTTTTTAAATTTAGGTGGCCCCCTGATACTATCTTTTATGGGTTCCTTGTTTTCTGATACTTTTTTTTAAAATTGAGCACTGCTTTTATAGTATTACAAAAATTGTGAAAAAATTCTATGGTAGCTAATTGTCAAGAAATAATCATAGAATAGTTTAGTCATTAAATTCATTGTGATAGAATATTATGATATGTATAAGAAAAGTATCTCTAAAATCGGCATGAGCACAATTTAAATGAAAAGGCTTTCGTATATAATTTTTGAATCCTGTAAAAAAAAAAAATAAGGGGGGGCAAAGTTCAGTCCTTCAGTAAGTGAATATAGCCACCGAATGATCAATATTAATTTTTAAACATGTAGCAGATTTGAAACACCAGTAATATCAGCTAATAAAATTGAGACATTCAGAAACTGAACTTTTTCAACTCAATCCCAGCTCCTGACTTCCCAAACCCTCCTCACTTCATACAGACATCTTTACTGAGTCCATTTGAGGTTTTCTCTCTCTCTGGATCTGGGTTGTTTAAAATAGACAGCATCATGTTTAAATTCCATCCCAACCTCCTCATTGCCTCACTTCAGCTCTGACCGCACACTCCTAGGAGCTCCCTTAGCTGCCTGGGGAACTTCACCTAGAACTGGGCCTGACTCCCCCTCTCTGCCTTGAGTTGTTTCTGGCAAAAGAGTCTCTGTTAGGACCATTTAGGGCAGAGGAACACAGGCCCCTCTGTTTCCCATGTGCTTAGCTGTTGGCTTTGTACCACCTACCCGATGGAGCCTTCAGTGAGATTCTCTATCCATGCTGCATTTAGTTACTGGCAAGCACATGCCCTTCTCTCTCTGTACCTGAGTCTACAGGAATTTCTGGATAGCTTCCATGCCATTCCAGTGAAGGTAGGAAACTCAGAGGATGATCTGAGACCCCTCTTATGTGCATACCCCCACATGATGTTGCCATTTTTCTTGTTCCATGCTTCATTGTGGTAGGACGTCCTTATGGGTTGCTACTCTCAAACTCAGCTGTAAAACAGAGCCCTGATTTCTTCTAGCTCTGAAACCCCATAATTTCATGAAGCATGTTGGGAATGGTAGGTGCCAGAGCTCATTTATCTCCTTCCTTTGAGGAATCAATGAGTAGGGGCAAGATAAACGTCTCTTGTACTTTTGTCTTCTTCCTCAGAGCTCTACAGCAGAATTTTGCAGCAGCCCCACTATTAACATTGTGGGTTGGATAATTCTTTGTTGTAGGTGTGGGTGTCCTATGCATTATAAGACACCTAGCAGTATTCTTGGCTTCTTCCCATTAGATAATAGTCACACATCCCTAGTGTGGAAACCAAACATATCTCCAGATATTACCACATGTCCCCTGGAGAAGTCAAAATCACCTTCCATTGAGAACCACTGCTCAACACTGACTTCCACTAGTATAAAGGTAGTATAAAGGGCTTTTATGGGTGTATATATAGAGAGAGAGACAGAGACAGAAAGAAAGCGAGAGAAAGAGAGGAAAGGGGAGGAATGGGTTGTGGAGGGAAGATGGGATCCTTCTCTGTCTATTAAAATGTCTACACATCTGAACTGTCTCATCACTCAGAGGTGGTGTCATTTAAAATTTAGTACTTAAAAAGATCTGGAAATTCTCTTTTCTCAGCAGTGGACTGTCTTTACAGAAATACACTTCCATTTAACTTCAAGATCAGTAAGGAACAACGTGTGGTCCAGAAATCCAGGTTAAGAGCACCTTAAATTAACATTTTACATTCTATTGTACCCAGGTGCTAGCCCATATGCTTTGGGACCCAAGAGAAAAAGATGCACATTTTAGTTGTTTATTCCCTATTGAGGATTATAATAGCCGTTTAAATCTGGACATTACTACCTCTCTAAATATGCTCCTTATATTCCCAAGGCTAAAATTTTATAGCATTAAAATATTAGATAAATCTCATATCCTATGAGCATTTCCTCAGGGAACTCTTATCCTAACTGACCCTCTAGCTCTCACTCTCTTTTATAACTTATTTCACCAAACTTTTTCCAAGAAAAGTTTAGAGTCACTGCCTTCCCTTCCTCACTTCCTTTCACCACTTGACCCATTACAATATAAGTTATTTTCACACCACCTGTGGAGACAAAAGGGACTCTATGTTGGATGCTAATCCACCACGTTGACTTCGGATTAACCCCAATCTCGTAAATGTCTCCTGATTTCTACTTTATTTATTGTTCTCAGTGTAAGAACACGTACTCTCTATAAATCCTGCCTTTAGATCAAAGCAACCTTAATGTTATCACACAAATTTTTGGCTATTATGCACACAGCATTCTTGCATGTTCTGGAGGGTTGCTTTTGTCACTATAGAGCACGTGTAATACCTCTTTCCCGTGGGGGAAACGGGGCAGAGCTCTACCTGTCTTACAGCCGCCCAAGACCATGCTTCTGTCCATAAGTTCCCTAATAAATCACTCTGTACAACAAACTGGATTTGTCTGTCTCATGCTTTGGCTTCTCAGCTCCTTCAGCATTTGGGGGCTGCTTTGCATATACGGCTTCTCCATAGAACACCACCTCACTAAGACAGCTCTTATTAAGATCACCATCTACAATATTCTCTATTGGCCTTATCTTCTCGTTTCTTGACCTCTCCATGATATTTTATATGATAACCATTTTGACTTTCTATGATTGGCCTAAAAAAAATATATATATGTATATATACATACATATTACATATATGTACATATGCACACACATACACATGTAACTAAACTTATATAACCTGTCTACTTCACAGGAACTTGAAACTGAATACGTCCCAAATTGAATCTATTATCCTTTTTCCTCCCTAAAGCCACACTCCTAAAAATTAATATGACTCTTTCATTCTTACTAGTCATATTCATTTAACCACTAAATCTTACTGAAATGACTCTCTATCTGTCCTACTTCTCTAACTTTACCACCGCTGAGGTTCAGTACTTTGCATTTCTTATGTAAACTGGAAAATAACATTTTAACCAGCATCAAGCTCTTCACAACAATCACTGTAGTAACTCCTTCCCATGTTCTTGTCAGTGCTGATGTTGCCATTTTTCTTCTCTCAGGGACTGCCTCTTGTCTTGGTTGGCACGCTCTGCCTGAGTCAGCCATCCCTTAGGGCTTCTATAATGGATATCTGCCACTTGCTCTTCCAGATCCACTCCCGACCTTCCCCTCTTCTTACTCCGGGCCCTGAAAGGCTGACTAATAGGGAATGTATCAATGAGCTCCCATGTACTCTGCCCTCCTCTGGTAGGTTTGTTCAGTGGGGAAACTGGCTTTCACCAGGCTCTCTACTAGCGAATTTGTCTTCCACACTAGTGTGACTATCCTATCTTGAAAAGCTGACCCAGAAACTATTTTAAGGTACTCTGTCATCTAAGAGTTTTATTAAACTCTAAGTATCTTAACGAAACGTAGTACTGTTCTCTTGATATGATTGCCTTGCAGCCTCATATCTACCCACTAGGTCCCCTTCACTCAATCTCCAAAAATGCCAAATTCACATTCCTCTGAACACATCATATTGTTTTAATTTCTCCATGCTTTTGCACATGATGTTTTGTACTTGTTATATTCATTAGATGAATATCACCTCATAATTCATCTAATCATAGATCAACTCCTCCTGTGTGATGCCTTCCTAATCTCAAATCGACTTCACTACATCTGTACTATATATATAGAGAGAGAGAGAGAATGTAATAAACGAAATGACATACTTTATTTACATATTTTTCATATATTGCTAAACTTAACCTCATCAAGGGTAGAGATAATTTTTAAAAAATCGCTTCAGGTTTCATGGAACTGGGACTACCTAACTAGCAATTATTACTCCATCAGATTTTTTACTCTTTTCAGAGTAATCTTAACCAAAATAGCAATCTTATTTTCTCTTGAACAAACAAAGGCAAATGTTTGGACACACACGAGAGAAGAAATCAGTACCATAGGCATGATGGTTTCTTAAATTTTTTGTCTCTTTTTTTCTGGCAGTTTGTTATACTGATACTATAAAATGTTACATGTAAATGTAATCTTAATTCACTTCCCTAGGGACCAATCACTCTGTCCCATAAAAATTAGGATTTAAAGTTCTATTTATTCAAGTTCTTATTTAAGACTAGAACCAGAAATTAGTGCTATTTATGTATCTGCTTTGAGGGAAATCTGTTTTGTTGTGTTTTTTTTAATGTTCCTAAATTGTGCCTAATATCTATCCACTATTGGCTATCAGTAAATGAAAGATTTTTGCAGTTTTAAAGTATACCTGAATTTCATAAATCTTGCAAACTTTGTCAATTCTTTCCCAGAGAAATGCTGCTAATCAAAGTATTAAACACAACTAATTCAGGCTAGTATTTGGGCATGGTATTAAAGTATAAACAAGACAATTTGTGAGTAGTATGTATGTACACATTAAGTAAATCAATACAATTGATAGAGCCTAAAATGCAATCCTCTTCTTTAAAACAGCCAATAATATTCATTAGAGTTTAATCCTGTGTGATTTTAGGGAAGGATATAGATACAACTACTTTGAAAATTGTCCTTTATTATCACCCTAGAAGATGTAGTTCAAGTGACTCTAAACTTAAAGTTCTGAAGTTTGTTTATAAGTTTTCTTTAGGAGAAATCATATATCCTCATAATAAGTATTTAACTATAATTTATAAACTGGAAAACTGTAACACTTGAAGAAAGCTATATATACAAACATATTCTGTTATCACAAAACTTTAATTAATAACTTCATAAAACTGTTAATATTATAGCAAATTTTAAAATCATGCAAACATTTTTTTATTTTTGAAGAGCATCAGATTTTTTATTTCTTTTCACAAAGTGGCAAAGTCTTGGCTAGGAAGTATATAGTGAAAAGCATCATCAAACAAGAAAATTAAAAATTGCATGAAGATTTTTTCAGGTTATATCCTAATATCCTTGAAAGGAGACACTTGAAAAGTATAAAACCTTCTGGAATTGATAGTCTGTGTTATGCTATTAACCTACTAAACAGGTGGATGAAAACATTTGCACACAAAGAATCTTAAAACATATATCAAAATAAATGCATATACTATGCAGTTGGATTCAACATTGTTATGATTTAAAAAATAATAATAATAAAATAATAGACCTCCAAAAAACATGACACCCCGGACCAAATCCCCAGAAGCAGTATACAAAGAGTCTCGAAAAGAGGGCTCTGCAGTCACAATCCTAAGACTCCCAGCTCCACCTCATACTAACTCATTCATTGTGAGACTCACTTTCTTTATCTCATGCAGTGAAGAATCTCCATGACTTATATTGCACTCTGCTGACAAGAAAGATGTAAAAACCAGAGCCTGGTTCTTTGGGCATTGTTAAAGTATAAACAGAAGATAATTTGTGAGTAGTAACTGCTTATTAAGCAAATTAATACAATTGCCTGCAACTAAACTACCATATCCTTTAAGCCTTTGATAAATGTTTGTTATTATTATGGCAATAATACAAGTGACAGTGGTTGTGCCCCCTTCCCTAGGGTCAGACATTTCCCCCTACCCTTAGGGATCTTTTGGCAAAAACTTTAAGAAGCACTGGCACCCATAAATACCAGTCATTTCTCAAAGTAGTTTACTCACTTCCCTGTGGTCATAAGTTACAATTTCATACCTCTGATATCCACCACTTAAGAAGCATGTCCTACCATCTTGGTCTTTGAAACCCTATGTATCCTTCAGTTATGTTGTCTATCTTTCTTGGCATCTGCACTGATTATACTAAGTAAAAGTAGTTTCTTCCTCTAGGGCAGGCATTATACTTAATTTACATGTTTAAGCATTTACAATTTTCTAGAGACATGCACTGTCTCACTCGTTCCTAACAAACAACCTAACAAAATAAATACTATTCTTATTCGCATTTTTCAGATGAAGAATCTGAAGGTTATATAGATTGTATTTATTGCCCAAGGTCACCAGCAAGGGAGCAGCTAAAATATGGCCAAGTCGGGTCCAAAAACCTCCTATTCATTTTCCAGAATCATTCTTCCCTGTTGCCTCAGTCTCAGATATGCTACTGTAACCATCTTGGGTTGCCACTGCTTGTATTTGTGGCTTATTTCCCTTACTAAATTATGAGATCCTAGAATTTCAAAATTCTTCTTCTACTGGTTGTTTTCTAAAACAAAAAGGCTGACCAAGAACCAGAGAAGAGGAAAAAAAAATACTTTTCATTTGACCTTGCTGAACTCGAGAAATATTGACATTCTCAAGGGAAAAGTACATGGAGAGAGTTCAAGACTATAAAGATTCAGAGAATTGTCTTAACTTTCGGAAGCTATGCCAAAGAAATCTGAATCTTTGGCCTGTCACTATTGATGACACATGTCAACTTTCATAGGGTCATGAGATAAATAGCAACCTGAACCACTTGCTTCCAAAGCTTCTGTTTCCTCTGAAGGCTGACATTGTGTGTCATATGGAGTCACAGGTCCCACTCTACCTGCTACAATCAATACTGCAATTAAAGGGAACTAGTACCAGAAGGAATTGATCAAACAAATCCAAACCTATTTCCTCCATTTAGTATATATTCAAAACAATAACAAAGTAAATATATTGCACACACAAAAAATAACACTTCCTAAGAGAAATTGCTCATAAAGATAAAATCAAAAAATAAACAAAGTTTTACACAAATTAAAAAATGTTTAAGTAGTCACTTGCAGGTATAAAGAAATTAAACATTACTTCTAGTAAACAGTGTCTACTCCTTTCAGATTTTACACATTTGGTAGATTCAGCACAGAACTGACACAATGCTTTGCACTGTTACATTTTTGTCAATGAGATTAAGATATCAATGGCAAGCTAGCATAACAGTTAAGATCAGCATTTCTAGATGCATAAGAGAAGGTCTTTGATTTGCCTGTACAAATCCAATAACAACTCATTAGATGCAACTATGACTTACTACTTTATTTTTTAAAAGATAATGCCTGAATATTTTGCCTTATAAAATAAGGAGAATGACTTCATGTAATCTTAGATTTGAGGTTCACCCTAAATATCATTGTAGAAAGTACTTAAGCATCTAGAATAAAAGGATTCTCAGAGTTTAGGACAAAGTCAGGTAAAGGTTACCCTTTGAATCTGAAAGATATAAAGATCATGATATTTCAACATCAAATTTAATTAAATACATGGAGTACATACTATATTACTTACAGGTATGCTCATATTGATTCTCTCATTGATTATATTATTATTTAGTGAAATATGTTAGATACAAGTGACAGAAACAACTCAAGCTTGCTTAAACAAAAATAAGAGAAATAAAGAAATGGGGGGAGGGAGGTCATACAGAATCTAAACAGAGTTGCAGATGGAGCTCATAAATTTCCTAGAACAGAGAAAATGTAGACTATTAAGAGTTTTCTCTTATATCATTGCTGCTTCTCTTTGTATAGCTTCATTATTCTTCTGTCTGATGCTTTATCCATATAGGATATTATGGTCATATCACAGCTTATGATTTTACATGTTAAATGTTTCCCATAAGCAAAGAGTCACTCCCATCTCATTTCCAATTTCAATATCACAACAACAAGAGAACTCAGGTGGAGTCGAATGTGTCAGGTGTCTAATCCAACCCAATCACCAATGCCTGGGAGGCAATATTATATGGCAGCATATGGCTACCATGAATTACTTCTGATAAATAGCAGCCATATCATTATTTAATAAATTTGAAAGATAACCCAATGTATATTAATGCATTTGGCCAACTATAGTAGTAACCTATCCAAAGAACCAAGGTATTCTACCTAATCCAATAAAGGAGACCAAACATACCTAGGTTTCCTGGAAAACTATAAATCCTCAGCTTTCTTGTTTTCTGTCTGGAGTGATATCCTTATTTCAAATCAGAAAAGTTGTGGTCTTGCATGGGGCATAAAAAGAGGATAGCCCATACGTTACAAATGTGTCAATGCTAAACACCATCGTCTAAAAGAGAATGGCTGTCATAAATATTCAAGTAACTAAAGAGGTATGTTCTGCAATATAATGTGGATAATCCCCCAGATATAACCGACCCAAATGTTTCTCAAAATCACCTAGCTATCTTTACTCCATTTTCATGAATACTCTACAGTCATATACTTACTAGTTTAATTTTCCTTTTACCATATATAAGGAAAATAATGATCTGCATAGTAGACACTAGGTCTCTTATTACTAGCAAAGTATAATCTCCACTTTATGCAAATCCTCATCTTGCTTACAAATGAGTAATGCACAGGGATTCAGTTATCATGAACCAGTGTGCTAAAACTGATCACCCTTGAGTGAACCAACTCTTAAAACATTGCTTTTTTTCATGTAAAGTATATGTTCAATCACAGAAAAAGGAACATGCAGATTCAAGATCAAAGGAATACCTCCAATCTAGTTAATCCACACAGATCACAATGACTTAACATTTACTGTAGTTGTAAAAATTATTCTCTTGTAGTAACAAACCCTCAAAAAATGGTTTAATAGCTTAAGATATCACATTTCAACAGGTGGCTGAATCTAATATTTGTTGTCAAGATATCTAAGTGAAAATTCTTATAAAAAGAAAGCTCATACAAATAAGACACCAAGTATGTGTTATAAGGAAATCTCTAAACATGACTAACTCAAAATTGCACCACACCTACTTGAAATATTATTAAATTGCTTCTGAAAAAACAATTACTTTCTAACTATACAAGTACATGTTCATTATATGGAATATACTTTTGAGCAGCTGTAAAAAGAGAAGTAAATTGTGATGAAAATAGTAGTTCCAATTTATTTTCTTCAGTAATGTTGGATTTGATTTTATAATGATTAATAATGATTACAGGCAAAATACTTGAAAGTTTATCATGTGAAAGAGTCCTGGGAACTTCAGAATTATTTAAATTTCAGAACTCAGAATTCTTTAAATCATTGTTTCCAATGGTCTTTTAGTTACGGAACATTTTTTATTAAAAAAATTAAAATTATAGATCAAAACACAATTTTTAAAACTAATGTAATTAAGTTCTGATTAATAAGAAATAATGAGAAGAATAGGACTACTTATTGAAGTCTTCCATTCCTGTGCAGCTGCCCTGTGGAATGCAGTTTATAAACTACTGTTTAAATTAATATTTCGTGCTATGATTTCCATGATTTTCACTACAAATCTCAAACACATCCAATACCAGAGTGATACAGTATTTACAGCAGTTGCATTCTACTCTCTGAAGTACTTTGCTTCAAAACTTCTCCATGATTCTTGATAATTTAGTTTCCTCCAATGGGGATCAAATAAGTACAGAGGTCAAATAAGAACAATTTTCCTATGCCTTCAACCATTTTGAGCAGCCCATTCCATGCTAAAATTTCTTTTCTCTTCGCTTATAACTGAGCAGAATATTTACATAGGTTGAGGAAGATAACGGCACTTTACCCAAATTTCTGTAACTGTTTTCTTTTCTGGAATACTTTCTCACCTTTTTAGGAAGTCCCACAAAATATCCCTGTTTGATTTCTTCAATTTACTACAACCTAACGATACAGCTTTTGAGGCTGCAACTTTATGCTATTCTCTTCAGCATTCGGTTACGTTATGTGTCATTATTGTTGTCTGGTCGAAAAATAATGTTAGCAAACAAGATGGCAACACTGCAGTTTATTATAGCTACTTACTCATCTAAATTTCTACTAATTAATACATATAAGTACCTCCACAACATTTTTTTATTATCTTGTGTATTTACTGATCAACATTGATAGTGTACAGAATTTAACTGCATTATTCTTTAGAAGAACTATACAAATAAAGGTATACGTGCTAGAAGAGAAAGAAGAAAAGAAAAAGGGAAAGGATAGAAGAAGGAAGATGAAGAGGAGAATGTGTTCTTTAGAGTGTACTTCATTTCTTTCAAAAATGTATTGTTTAAGAAAGAGAAGACAAACCATAGAGTGGGAGGAAATATTTACAAAAGACACATCTGATAAAGGACAGTTATCCCAAATATATAAAAAAATCTTAAAATTCAACAATAAGAAAATTTAAAAC
>RJWJ010017019.1:0-33648 GCA_004363605.1 Indri indri
GGCCGGGCAATGTACACAGACATCTTGTTGGCTCTTTTCTACCTAGGGATGGCAGCATCACAGTCTGTAAACACTGTTCAAGTTAAGTCCTGTTTTCCTACCTCTCTGAATAACGGATGTGCTGCCCCTGCACTCACCTGCCCGATTCTCTCAAATTCAGACTGTGTAACTGCACACCACCTGCATGGGTTTCTTATTGCTGCTGTAACAAATTATGATGAACTTAGTGGCTTAAAACAACAACACGATTTATTATATTATAGTTCTGGAGGTCAGAAGTCTGAAATGAGTTTTATAGGGCTTGATTCAAGAGGTTGGCAAAGCTAAATTCCTTCCAGAGGCACGAGGGGAGAATCCATTCCTTGCCTTTTCCAGCTTCTAGAAGCCGCCCACATTTCTTGGCTCAAGGATGCATCACTCCAGATTCTGCTTATGTTGTCACATTTCCTCTGCTTACTCTGACCCACCTGCCTCCCTCAAATAATCCAGAATAATCTATCTCAAGATCCTTAACTAAATCACATCTTCAAAGCCATCTAAGTTTCTATATTCTCGGGTTCCAGGATTAGGACAGGGAAATTATTCTGCCAAACCACTTGATCAGTTAGGAGAACCACAGTGACAAGCATGTGACCCAGAAGAAGACACCTTTGTTTGCTCTCTCAGCAAATTTGAAATTGGGAACCTACAGCTAAAACTTCCTTCCTTATGCCACTTCATGGGAGAGGCTGGGATGATTTGGGAAATGTCAGACTTGAAGGTCTTTATGCTGTCTCAGAAGGGTGTCTGAAAAATCACTGGTAATGGCATAAATTATAGTACCAGTGATGCTATCAATTTTTATTCTGCTCCATTTCTAAGGAGGTATGGATTGAGTTCTACTGTCATCAGGGAAAGGACTATTGCTTTAGCCCCTAGCTGAGGGTTTTCCTGCACAGTCGTCATTGTGAATGCTCATTACCTTTATTTTTCCCCTATGATATGGGGCAAAGTTATATGTGGGGTATTTTAGAAGGAATTGAATCATTGTTCATTGAATCACGTTACTATACAAATCCGGTTGTGCCATAACATGAGACATACCCATAAAGTCACCTCCATGTACAAAATCAATGATGCTAAAAGCTCTACCAAGTTATCAATACAGTTTCAAATGTCCCAGAAAAGAGTGTGAATGGGATCCAGGAATGTCATGGCATAAATATATAGAAATAGAAAAAAAAAACAGAGTAATGCAAGAAAAAAAGAACTGACAAATTGCAAGGTTGAGCAAAAGATACTATTGCAAATATTAATGGAAAGCTGTAGTATTTCTGCTGCATCCAACATGAACCTGTGATGCTATGTCCTGGATACCCCCAAATAATGACCCCTTATAAGTCCATTTTTTAAAAAATATTCAGTACACAGAAGCACCTTTATCATCCTACATGATCTCTGTGCCAACTTTAAGATGTTGGCTGAGACTCTTATCTTTATCATACAAAAAAGAGAAATGAGGCCCTGAGTCATTACCCAAGGTTCAGTCTCCCTAAAAGAAGAATTATGACACGAACTTGTGTGACCTGTACCTCTATTTCCTAATCTGCAAAATGGGGATTAAAAATAGAATTTTGGGGGAAGTAAACATTAATACTTGTAAAGTGCTGTGAACACTTGGTACATAACAAAGGCTCAGTAAATGACATCTAATCTAAATGCAAAATTAGAGCTCTTTTCCAGGTATCATCTTGTAACTGGAAATTTCTTGAATAGTGAAATCAACATTATCATTTAAGGACAAGGAGATAGTGGTTGTGGGGGTTGTATGGGTGATGGATTAAAAACCACATATATGAAAGCTTTACCCCATTTCAACACCATGAGCCTCCACATACCCAGAATGCTCAATCAAAATTAGGTCTCTCTTCTGCTTTGTTTTTGTTTTGGATTTTCTTTTCCTTTTTTTTTTTTTTTTTTTTTTAGCATAGCACTTATTTCAGTTTCTGTTAATATTATGTGTAATAATTTAATCAGCAGCTTTACCCTCCATTTGACTCTAGGCTCTGTGAGTGCTAAGTCTTGGTCCCTACTGCTCACTGTTGTACTTCATAGCACCTAAATGCTACCTAGTGGATGCTCAAATATTTAAAGGAATGGACCAAAAGCCAAATCTAATTAAGTTGTCATGTGCTCTGTTCCCAGCTGCTACATTTTATTCCCTAATGAAATTGTGAGATGATATCAATCTCAAACGTTGGGAAAATGCTCCAATTCGTAACTTTCTTTAATGTGTAACTTGGGTCATTGATTAATTGCCAACTCATTTTTGAGGCTATAAAATTCTTTTACAGTCATTTATCCCTTTTCTTGGGGTCTCACTGCAGCTCTTAGAGGTAGCTACGGCAGGTTTTATCCCCATTTTCAGACATAATAAAACAGAAGCCCCAAGAGAGAAAATGTCTTTTCCAAGGTCATAAAGCTAGTCCCTCTTAGAAACAAAACTAGGCAGTAGATCATTTGCATCTTCTATAATAATAAAAATAATTTATTGATGATTGATAGGCAGGGTCAGGCTAAACTATACATAGATATAGTCACTTAATGCACCTAATATTCCAATTAATTAGGTGGCATTATCACCATTTTATAATTAGGACAGCTTACTGGTTAAAATTTGTACAATTAGTACAAATTTTAATTGTTAGAACAGAAATTAAACCCATGCCTCTGTGGCTCCAGAGCCAGAGATTTAAACCACCAAACTGTACTGCCTCCTTTCTCAATGCGATTTTATTTCTGCTACAAGATGCTGACACCCCTGTGCCCTTCCTTGACAGCTAATGAGTTTATTGCCTTATTCCCTATTGTATTTAGTCCTACTTGTTTTCACTTTTCCTATTTTTACTCCCTTCTGCCCTCTGGGAATAAGGTTTAGCAAAGCTGGGACATCCTACCTTTTCTAGCTGGCATAAAAAAGAGATGATGCCTTTCAATTACCATCACCTTAACTGGTAGAAGCCATGCTCTTTGAAAAGAGTCCATAATGAGTTTTCACAGGACAGAGGAAATTATGCAAAGCATAACATATTTCGACAGTGAAACCTGCTTATGAATATTTTGCCCTTAGCAGTCGTCAGTACATAGCATTTAATAATCCCTATGGTATACATGTTCAGTGGAGAGCTCTTAGCACTTGCTCCTAGGAGAGTGTGACACTGTTTCCATTTTCCAATCTGCTCAGGGTTTGGGATTGAGAGGCATGGCAGGATACCGTAGCATCAAAGTTTACAGAGAACTCAGAGCAGATCCAGATGACTTCCATGTCACTGCTGTATCCCTCACTTAACCCAATGTCCAACACGTAGGAGATACTCAATGAATATTTGAAATTTGTCGAATTAGACTACAGTTAACAATAATCTATTGTACATTTCAACATAACTAGGAGAGAATAACTCAAATGTTCCCAGCATAAAGAAAAGATAAATATTTAAGGTGATAGATATCCCAATTACCCTACTTTGATCTTTACACATTAAATCAACGTATCAAAATATCACATGTACCCTGAAAATATGTGAAATTATAATGTATCAATTAAAAAGACAATACAAATTTTTTAAAAATTTATTTAATTAATGAATGAGGCCCATTTTACAGATGGAGTCAGAGGCCTGGATAAGGAAAGTAATTTACCTAAAATCACTCGGAAAAATCAGAGGTAAAAATCGAGTTTACTGAGTTTTATTTTTGTGACCTATTGTTTCAGTCCCTTAATTTAGTCATTCATTCAGGGGTTGTACACTTGATCAAATACTGAGAAGAGTACATGAAGGAATAAGATGTGATTCCTAATCTTTACATCCATTCAAGGAAATGAGACAGGATGGCAAATGTTGGTATAGAAAGTAATTAGTGATCCATCCTAAAGAGTCTTCACACATATACATTTCAGAGGCATGTAAAAGGGGAGATTTGTTGACTGCCTTATGATGTTGAGAAAGTATAAACACTTACATGCCTATCAATAGAACGAAGAGAATGCAAACATGCATTCATTTCAGAGAATACTATATAACCATTAAAATTTATGACATGATCCATAGGAGCTGCCATAGAAAGATCACTGCCAGCAATATGGAGTTGGAGACAATGAGCAAATCACAGAACGTGTATAAAGTATGCCCTCGTTTATGTATATCTATTTGCAAATCAGAGATTGCAAACCTGAGAGCTGTATCTGGCTTACCAATGTCTTATATAGCCTATGCAAAATTTCCAAAAATTTAGAATTCATTGCCAACATCTTAAAGTCAGGCACTTTCACCAAAAAGTCTGGATTTGGGACTAGGCTTAAGAAATTGAAGCATCTGGCAGTGCTGGGAGTCTACATTGCCAGGAAGCAGCAATCTGTGGGAGCAGGGTTGTGGCTGGCCCCTGCAGGCAGGGCATGTCGTCTTGAATATGAACTCTTAGTATATTTATGTTACTGCCTGGTCCTTCTAGGCATTTGGGTTGCACACTTCCCTCCCTAGCTAATAAAGATGTACCAAGACTGCCCGGAAGCATGCACGCTGAACTGCTTCACCTAAAGGACAGGGAGCAGTGAGGGTGGTGAAGGGGGACCAGGACTCCGGTGAACCATTTTCATGTCTCATTTTATAACCCTACATATTGGCTTATTTCTCGTGGAGGGTAGTACTGCTTGTATAAGATGACAAAGTTGTAAATACCAGGGAGGAAAAACAGAACCTTCAGGCAATATTTGGTCCATGCCTGGAAGGATGGCTGTGGCCTGAGCATCTGGGGATATAAGGGTGCATCTGGGTGGAGGAAACGATCTTAGTAAAGGTTCTTACTCCTGTTATTTCCTTTTTACCCTCAGAACTCATTTTACAACCCAGACACCAGGTTCACGGGCACTTGGGAACATACATAAAATACTTTGCACAGAGACCCACACTGTCTGTGACTGTGTCTGCCAACATCCTTGGAGCTTTCCTCCTTCCCAAGGCAAATGCCCACAAGCCCTGTTTCTCTTAGGCTGCCAGAAGCCTCTGACCTGCCAAAGGAGAGCTTTAGTCTCAGTTCCAGGAATTTAGAGATCATATAGATGGAGAAAAATCCTGAAAAGTCGCCTAGATTAAGATTTGGGGGAAGAAAAGAGAGAAGAAAAGAAATAGAATTGTGACTTGCCTCATGGTTTTGACCTTGACTGAGGTTGCCATAGGCCTCAGTTTCCACATCTGTAAAATGAGGGAGATGAACTGGTTGCTTTTAATAGCATTGAAGCCTTAAAACTGGGCTTTGGTTTCTGGATTAACAAAGCTGGGAAATTACAAATGCAGTTCAAATGGTTAATGTTGCCTGCCTTTCATAAATTTTTTAGAGTTCTTACTCGAGGAGATGGACAGAGCTTTTAGACAGTACTTTCTTTTCAAAAATTGTCCGAAGCTGTTATCACACAGATTATTCCAATTGAGATACATTCTCCTGGCCTGTTTGAATTCTGTAACCTAGTAGTATAATGAGACCTTGCATTTGTAGCAATTTTTACATTTCTAAAGTGCTATCCATCTCTGTCCTAAATTTTATACTTATGCTAATACTATAATGAAGGCAAGGCAGGATATTTTACAATCACATTTGAACAATGGCGACACGTGGACTTGAGTTGTTCTCAGGGAAGCAGGAATGATACACTCAGAAGGGTGCTTCAGAGCTGGTTCTGTCTCTTAGCTTAACTGTCAGAAGACTGGCTATGGGACTTTGAGCAAGTTCTTTCAGCTCCCCGAGCCACAGTTCCTTATCTATGCACCGGGGATAAATATTCAAGATTAAATGAGATGAAGTATGTGCTAGGTCCTAACAACCAGACTTCCCTGTCAGCACTTATCTTGGATGAGATGGAGACAAGCAATTGGCTTTAGAAAGGTGTATACATAGTAGATAAACAGGACTAAAGAGGATTTGGATATGGGGATGAGGGATATGGAGCTGTTACAAATGACCTCTCCATTTCCGACGGGCAACTCTGGCTGGCTGCGCCTCTCTCGGACACTGAATACTGGAGGGGGTCTGGGACAGGCTTGGTGCAGAAGGGGAGGAGTTCAAGTTTGGCTCTAGACAGGCTGATGGTCAACACCTTTAATACATTCAAAAGGAGATGGCCAAAGGGCAGAATTTGGGGCTGTGGATGGTGTATTTGCTTGTTTCTTTGCTTGCTTGCTTTTTTTTTAAACAGTCGATCTAATAAGTTTTAAAACGTTGTCTCACTTAAATCAAAGCAATGTCTTAGGATGTTGCCCTGAGTGACACTTGAGGATGGACAGTCACCTAAGACATCATTTTTAGGTTCCAGTATTTCCCAAAGTAGTCAGAAAATACTACTCACTGAGATGTTGTCTGATAAAAAAGAAAAATCCATAGTAAAATAATTTAAAGAAATATAATACATCTGCCTTCCATCTCCCCTTCACCCACAAGATTGACAGGTACTTATTAAAAGCTTTCAGAAGTGTGGTCCTAAGGCAAGCTTGTTCAATTTTAAACTCGAAGTCTATCTATCTTACTGAACCAAAGAATCCGCTTCATTTTTCCCATGTCATTCTAATTGATAGCTTGTAAATCTGGTTTTGTGGAATAGATTTCAAAGTGTTTTCATGTGTCCAAGAAAGAAACGGAGGCCTGGGGTAGGTCTATGCCTTGCCTGAAGTTCTTCAATTAGTATATTTTAAAACCAGAACCCAGTATTCCCGACTACTGTTCTGGTTTCTATCTGCCTCCCTGTATTGCCCGCACTGTACCCTTCTGCAAAAAAAGGACAAGCGACAGCCAACTTCAGCATTCATTCTTCACCAGGCATCGCCAAGCACCTCCTGAAATTGTCTTCCCCCCATTGCCTGCTTAAGGCATCCAAAAAACAATCCAATTCATGTTTTATAAGTTTGCATTCTTGTCACACCTATTACTTGAGGTTATCAAATCATTCTACCAACCTTAATGAATTCTTACGATGCTCCTGCAAAAGACATTAAGAGAACATCTTACTAGTGTGGCTCTCTGGGGCCATTTGAATAAGGATATTGATAACCTCTTGCTACACACTTCTTCAAGTCAGTTCTCATGTGAGAAAGGAGCCTGTTTGGATCTGTAATTACTTTATGTGCCACAGATCCAAAAGGCCCCATGAATCCCAATCAAAAAGCCCTTTATTTCTGTAGCATCTTACCATTTAAAATGTCTCTGCATGTCCATTATTGACTCTTTCCTGCCACAACCCTAGAGGTGGGCAGAGGAGAAGGTCACTTCCAGTTTACAAAGGAGGGGTTAGCACCTAGCAAAAATAAAGTGTCTTTTCCAAAGACCTGACCAGAGTCACAATTCATGTTCGGATGTAGTCATTCATTCCTGCAAGTCCCTGTGCTGGGTGTGGGAAAAGTACAACAGAAAACTGGATAAATATGGTCTCTGTTATCATGGACTTACAGCTCAGTGAAGGGGACAGAAAATAGAAAATAAATTACGACGCTTTCTGAAAACTGCCCTGAAGGAAACAAATAGGGGGAACATTTTTTCCTGCAGATGATCAGAAGTCTCGCTCTCTGAGTTCATTCAGGTGTCTGCTCAAATCTCTGCAGAGCCAGGAGAAGCATGCTGTCCAATAGAGACAGAAACAGATTTTGTTCAGTAGGATCAAGGGGTACCCAGAAGGAGAGGACAGGGGGCTAAAGCCATTATAGCTAAATTATAAGTTCTTGATATTTTTTCTAGATAATTCTGTCCAGATCCCATTTGCTGTCACAGGACAGCAAATGATTTGAGACAGAGAGAAAGAGACCAACCAAAGGCCCTGCCTGTGCCTAATTCTTTCTCGAAGAAGGAAAGATGTATGTCCTCCTGTGTCAGTATGGAGAGCCCAAGTATCACAGAAAAGGTAGAAACACAGCCTCTTTAGAGGACTCTAAAGACAAGTAAATTGTGTCCTTCTCCTAACCTATAGACTTTCCGGTTTCACTACCTGGAAATTCACTGGGCCCAGACTCAGTCCTGCTACCAATCTCATTAGTTGCATCTCCATAGCAACTTTTAGGGGCTGTATCCTCAACCGCATGGCAAACTAATCGAACTGTACAACTTACTTTGCAGCTGGGAAATGTAAAAGTGAATCTTACATTTAATCATCCTTACAGCATTGACATTCAAATCAAAAGGCTTTGTTAGGGCTCCTGGAAAATGGAGTGTCATTTTGCCAGCACAATGTTTCACTCAGAGGCGCATCCTTCCCACTTTGAAGTGCTAAGCGAATGGTAAAGAGAAAAGCTTTTTGGTTTAGGAGTGGGGGAAGGTGGGGAGGGGGAAAGGAAGGAACAAAATCTGGATGAATAACAGGAAAATGAATAAATGCCTTTAAATCAAATTCGAGTTCAAGGCAAATGCTGTTGAAAATCCTTGTCTTGTGATTTTCCTTTCTTATTTTTTTTTTTAAAGAGGCAGCAACATTTATGGAAAAAGCTTTGAAATCACAGACCTACTTTGTACTCCCTAGTTCTGAGACCCCAGACAAGTCACTCAACTTCTGATAACTTGAATTTCCTTGTATATAAGCTGGAACTAAATTAACACTCACCTGTCAGGTTTTTCTGAGAATTAATGAAGTATATGTAAGCATATATAAAATATATAGCAAGTATCTGACACAGTAGACACTTATTGCTATTTTCCTCCTAAAGCTTGGACCTTAATATTTGGCTAATCATGTGCCAGTACTTAGTATAGCAGACAGTGTGCTAGATGTCTTGTGTACCTTGTCTCATGCAATCACAGAACTAGCTCTGGTACGTAGGTATTGCTATCCCCATTTTAGAGGTAAAGACACTGAGGCTTAGAAAGGTTAATAATGATTAAGAATTATCCAGAATTGAAAATTGAAAGAAAAGAATGGCCATGAATCCTTTCAATACTGGAGCATTTTCTAAACAGGCTCACCCAAGGATTATCTGATTCTTAAGGGGAATACACTTTTGTCTGAACTCTGACTAATCAGGGCCAGACGCTTTCATGTAAGATGTTAATTTGTAAAAGATGAACAAATGACAAATGACTTTTGTCTGGTAGAAAGCAAATTATTTCTGTCCAGCAGAAAAGATAACCTTAAAATTATGGTTTTATTGCCCTATAGGACGTTAACTACCTTCGCATATAACCTAGCCATCTTATTTCAGTGTTGTTTTTTTTTTTTTTCAGTGACTATAGATACCAGCTCTTAGATCCTTCTTTGATTAAACTTTGTCATCCGTCTGGTTCTTTCATTAATGTGATAATAAATCTCTGATGTGTGCTCACATATATATTTGTATGAAGGTCATGGGGTTTTTTGTTTTTGCTTTTTGAAAATTATACACATTGACATTGATTTGTACAAGTATTATTGAGCTAGGAAGGAGTATAGCCTGATTTGTCTGGCTCCAATATCTACAGACTTGGATCCCTCTGGCTCCTATGAACCAAGACTACGATGCAAAAGTCGGGCCCTGTCTTCAAGTAGCACCAAGAAAGACAGCCAGCTGTGCCGTGCATGATTTAACGCAGTGTTTACTACAGTCTCAAGGTATCGGTAAAGTGTTACTTTAGCTCTGAGGAGGGATACTACTGTTTCTCATTTGCAGGGTGTGAAAACAATGGAAGGTTACCTTACCAGAGAGGAGATACTTAAGATAGCATTAAAGAATAAGCAGATTTCCCTGATTCTCATCATATGTGGAAGAATGATGTCTAAGAGTTCTTGAGTATTAAAAAAAAAAAATACTAAGGATAATAACAGTAGCAGTGGTCATTGTGGCTAGTAGTTTTACAACTCTTACCTGAGGATTTACAAAACCCCTGTGAGATAGGTACAATGTTAATCTCCATTTTCAGATGAAACTGAGGCACAGCAGCCTAAGCGGCCTCTGCAAGGACACTGGGTAGGCCAGTACAGAGCTAGGTTGTGGGCCCCATGCTCCGGCTCCAGGGCCCACATCCCTCTGCTGCCTCTGTTTCAGTATGTGCATTACCCTAGCTTACACCTAGGAGCATATCCACCACCCTGCCGTGGACAGCTATGGAACTGGAGACTATCACACCCAACACACTGCAGCTACCAGCAATGCCAACACAAACTGTTTGAGTCCCAGTGGATTGTTCCACCACTACTCTGTCCATCACCCACATTACACCATCTTCCCAGGGGCCTGAGAACGTCCTCATGTACCTGGTCCACTACTCCCGCTATTAGCTTCTGAGCCAGCCATCTGGAGGCCCAAGAATTGGCCCCCCAGAACACACCAGGGTGTTCTGCTTTGAGGCCTAAAAACAGTCATACTCAGCCCACTGTGGCCACCACTGGGGCCCAAAGAGTGACTCACTTGGTGTCCAAGTCCCCAGCAAAACTTCACCACAGCCTCAGCTAATAACTGTACCCTAAACCAAAGGAATCACAGATACCAATGACCCTGTGTACTGCTGAAGAAATCATGTAAAGATCACACTACTGCAGACACCCAAAATTAAAGCCAAAGTGTCCTACACAACCAACAACATATATACAACTTCGGGAAAAAAATTTTCCCTATGAAAGTAATTTCAACACATTGGAAGAAGTGACTGCCACACCAGATGTGCAGATGTCAACAGAAGGGCATAGGAAACATGAAAAAACAAGGAAATATGACACCGAAGGACCAAAATAATTGTCCAGCAACAGATCCCAGTCAAAAGGAACTCCTCAAAATGCCAAAGAATTCAAAATATTGATTTTTAAAAGGTTCAATGAGAAAAACCTGAAAACAAATACAAATGAACTAGAAAATCAATTCAGGATATAAATGAGAAATTTACAAAGGAGACAGAGATCTCTAAAAAAAACAAACAAAAATTCTGGAACTGGAAAACTTATTAAAGGAATTACAAAATACATTCAAATGCTTCAATAAAAGACCAAGCAGAGGAATGAATAACAGAACTTGAAGACAGGTCTTTTGAAATAATCCAGTTCAGACAAAAATAAGGAAAAAAGAACAAAAAAGAATGAACAAAGCTCTCAGTACATGTGGGACTACATAAGGCAACCAAATATATGAATTATCAGTATTGCCAAGGGGGAAGAAAAATCAAAAAACTTAGAAAACCTATTTAAGGAAATAATTGATGAAAACTTCTCAAGTCTAGCAAGAGAATTAGACATCCAGACACAGGAGGCCCAACAATCCCCAGGCAAATACACTGCAAAAAGAACTTCGGCACAGCATATTTCATTGAGAATGTCTAAAGTTAAAATGAAAGACAGAATTTTAAAATTAGCAAGAGAAAAGTATCCAGTCAACTATAAAGGAAAACCCATCAGACTAAGAGTGAACTTCTCATCAGACACCTTACAGGACAGAAGAGAATGAGATGGCATTTTCAAAGTGCTGAAAGAAAATAACTGTCAGCCAAAAGTTTTATATCCTGACACAATAGGCTTTATAAATGAAGAAGAAATAAAATCTTTCCGGACAAACAAATGCTAAGGGAATTTGTCATTATTAGACTGGCCCTACAGAAAATCCTCAAAGGGGTCTTAAACCTGAAAACAAAAGGTCAATATTCACCATCACAAAAACACATGGAAATATAAAACTCACAGGTCTTATCAAACAGTCACATAAAAGAGGAGGAGAAAGGAAGCACATGACAACATGACAGAATTTCATCAAACCACAAAGACAAAAAGACAAAGAAAATGAAAGAAACAAAGAATTTTTAAAACTACAAATAAACTAACAGTATGAAAGAAACAAAGCCTCACATATCAATATTAACCTTGGATGTAAATACATTAAATGCTCCACTTAAAACCATGGTACCCAATCCCTGGGCTGCAGACCGGTATTTGTCCTCGGCCTGTTAGGAACTGGGCCATGTTACTACCTGAGCTCCACCTCCCCCCTCGCCACCCCCAGCTCTCCCATCTATGGCAAAATTATCTTCTGTGAAACTTAGGAACAGGGCCGCACAGCAGGAGGTGAGTGGCAGGTAAGCAGGGGGTGAGCAAGCTTCATCTGTATTTATAGCCACTCCCCATCATTCACATCACCATCTGAGCTCTGCCTCCCTCAGGCTCCCACCTGTGGAAAAACTGTCTTCCATGAAACTGGTCCCAGGTGCCAAAAAGTTTGGGGACCACTGACTTAAAAGATATACTTGGCAGAATGGATGTAAAAAAAGATCCAACTATATGCTACTCACAAGAAACTTATCTTACCTTTGAAGACACAAACTGAAAGCAAAGGGGTAGAAAAAAGTAATCTACACAAACAAAAACCAAAAGTAAGGAGTACCTGTATGTATATCAGATAAAACAGACTTTATATCAAAAAGAGTAAAAAAAAAAAAAAAAAGACAAAGAAGGTCATAATATAATGATGAAGGAATCAATTCAGTATGAGGATATAAAAATCCTAATTATATACACACCCAGCATTGAAGTTGCCAGATTCATAAAACAATTGTTACTAGACCTGAAGAAAGGGATAAATAGTAATATGGCAATAGTGGGAGACTTTAACATCCTACTCACAGCACTGGACAAATCATCAAGACAAAAAGTCAACAAAGAAACATTGGTCTTAAGTTGAGCATTAGACCAAACGGACTTAACAGATATTTACAGAACATTCCAACCAACAACTACAGAATATACTTTCTTTTCACCAGCACATGGAATATTCTCCAAGATAGACCACATGTTAGGACACAAAACAAGTCTTAACAAATTTTTAAAAACCAAAATCTTATCAAGTATCTTGTCATACCACTGTAGAATAATGCTAGAAATCAATACGAAGAGAAACTTCAGAAACTATAAAATACATGAAAATTAAACAACATGCTCCTAAACAATCTCAGGGTAAATGAAGAAATTAATACAAATATTTAAAAATTTTTGAAATGAATGAAAATGAAAACACAACATACCAAAACCTGTGCTAAGAACGAAGTTTAGAGCATTATATGCCTACATCAAATAACTGTAAAGATCACAAATTAACAACCTAATGTCAAACCTCAAGGAATTAGAAAAAGATGAACAAACCAAACCCAAAGTTTAGGAAAAGAAAAGAAATAACAAAGGTCAGAACAGAAATCAATGAAAATGGAACCATAAAAATGACACAAAGATTAACTAAATGAAAAGTTGTTTCTTCAAAAAGATAAACAAAAGTGATAAGCCATTAGCTAGGATAACCAAGAAAAGAATAGAGAAGATACAAATAAACAGAATCAGAAATTAAAAAAAGGAGACATTATAACTGATACCTCAGAAATACAAAAGATTATCAGAGACTATTATGAATAATTATGTGGTCACAAACTAGAAAACCTAGAGGATATGGATAAATTTCTGGAAACATACAACCTCCTAAGATTGAACCAGGAAGGAATATAACTCCTGAACATACCTATAACAAGTAGCAAGATTGAATCAATAATAAAAAATCTCCTAAAAAAAGAAAAAAGCTCAGGACAAGATGGATTCACAGCCAAAAATACAAAAAAGAACTAACATCAGTCTTCCTAAAACTGTTCCAAAAATTTGAGAATTCCCCCCAACTCATTCTATAAGGCCAATATCATCCTAATACCAAAACCAGACAAGGACGCAACCATAAAAGAAAACTACAGACCCATTTCCCTAATGAACAATGACGTAAAAATCCTCAACAAAATACTAGTAAATCAAGTCCAATAATACATCAAAAAGATAATAAATTATGATCAAGTGGGTTTTATACTAGGGATGCAGGGATGGATGGTTCAATATAGACAAACCAATAAATGTGATATATCATATAAACAGAATTAAGGACAAGTGCCATATGATCATCTCAATAGATGCATTCAACAAAATTCAGCATCCCTTTATGATAAAAATCTCAACAAACTAGACATAGAAGGAATATACCTCCAAATAATAAAGGCCATATATGACAAACCCACAACCAACATTAAAATTAGTAGGGAAAAGTTGAAAGCATCTCCCCTAATAACTGGAACAAGACAAGGATGCCCGTTTTCACCACTCTTGTTCAACATAGCATTGGAAGTCCCCACCAGAACATTCAGGCAAGAAAAAAAATAAAAGATATCAAATTAGAAAAGAGGAAGTCAAGTTGTCCCTGCTTTGCTGATGTTATGACATGCAGAAAACCCTAAAGACTCCACCAAAAAAAAAAATCTTAAATTTGATAAATGAATTAAGTAAAATTTCAGGATACAAAATCAATGTACAGAAATAAGTAGCATTTCTATCCACCACAATGATCTAGCCAAAAACAAAACCAAGAGGGCAATTCCCTTTAAAATAGCTGGGTAAAAAAAAAAAAACAAAAAAACCTAGGAATGTATTTAACCAAGGAGGTGAAAAATCTGTACAAAGAAAACTAGAAAACACTGATTTAAAAATCACAGACAACACAAGTAGAAAAACATTCCATGCTCATGGATTGGAAAAAACTAGTATCATTAAAACAACCATACTGCACAAAGCAATCCACAGAGTCAATGTAATCCCTATCAAGCTACCATCATCATTTTTCACAAAATTAGTAAAAAAAAAAAAAAAAAAACCCTAGAATTCATATGGAACCCAAAAAGGAGCCCAAATAGCCAAAGCAATTCTAAGCAAAAAGGACCAAGCTGGAGGCATCACTTTACCTGACCTTAAATTATACTACAAGGCTATAGTAACCAAAATAGCATGGTACTGGCGTAAAAATACACACATAGATCAATGGAACAGAATGGAGAACTCAGAAATAAAGCCACATATTCACAGCCAACTGATCTTAACAAAGTCAACAAAAACACACACTAGGGTAAGGACACCCTTTTCAATGAATGATGCGAGGCCGAGGCAGGAGGATCGCTTGAGCTTAGGAGTTCAAGACCAACCTGAGCAATAGTGAGACCCCATCTCTAATAAAAATAGAAAAAATAGCTGGAAGTGGTGGTATGCACCTAAAGTCCAAGCTACTTGGGAGGCTGACGCAGGAGGATTGCTTGAGCCCAGGAGTTTAAGGTTAGGCTGATGTCATGGCACTCTAGCCCGGGCAACAGAGCAAGATTCTGTCTCAAATAAGAAAAAAGAAAAATGATGCTAGGAAAATTGTATTGCCATATGGAGAAGAATTAAACTGGATCCTAGTCCCTCACCATATACAAAAATCAACTCAAGATAGATTAAAGACTTGAATGTACAACCTGAAATTATAAAAATACCAGAAGAAAACCTAGGCAAAACTCTTCTGGACATTGGTCTAGGCAAAGAATTCATGACTAAGACCTCAAAAGCACAGGCGATAAAAATGAAAATAGACAAATGGGACTTAATTAAACTATAAAGATTGTGTACAGCAAAAGAAATAATCAACAGAGTAAATAGACAACCTGCAGAATGGGAGAAAATATTTGCAAACTATATATCTGACAGGGGACTGATATCCAGAATTTACAAGGAACTCAAACAACTCAACAACAGCGAAAAAAAAAAAAAAAAAAAACCTTAAAAAGTAGGTCAGTGACATGAATAGAAATTTTTCAAAAGAAGACAAACAAATGGCCAAAAAGCATATGTATAAATGTTCAACATCACTAATCATTGGAGAAATGCAAATTAAAACCACAAGGAGATATCATCTACACAAATGAGAATGGCTATTATTATTAAAAGATAAAAAAAAAAGAGATGTTGGCAAAGATGCAGAGAAAAGGGAACTCTTATGTGCTGTTAGTGAGAATGTAAATTAGTGCAACCTCTGTGGAAAACAGTACGGAGATTTCTCAAAGAACTAAATATAGAACTACCATTAAATCCAGCAATCTCACTACTGGGTATCTACTCAAAGGAAAAGAGATCAGTATATAAAAAAGATATTTGCACTCATATGTTTGTAGCAGCACTATTCACAATAGCAAAGATATGGAATCAACCTATGTATTCATCCACAGAGGATTGGATAAAGAAAATGTGGTACACGTACACAATAGAATTACTATTCAGCCCTAAAAAAGAATGAAGTCGTGTCTTTTACAGCAACATGCATGGAACTGGAGGCCATTATCTTAAGTAAATCAGCTCAGACACAGAAAGACAAATACCACATGTTCTCACTTATGAGTGGGAGCTAAATAACATGTACACATGGAAGCAGAGTGTAGAATGGTGGACAATGGAGACTCGAAGGGGTGGGGGTTGGGAGGGTGGATCATGGGAGGTTTCTTGACGTGTACGATGTGTGTTGCTCCAGTGATGGATGCACTGAAGGCTCTGACTTCACCACAACAATACATTATTGTGGAAAAATTGCACTTGCATTGCACGAATATATACAAATAAAAAATAAATTTTAAAAAACTGTACACATTAACAATACCAAACCTCTATTTGTTGAGCCCCCAAGGAATACCAAGGCGTACAGTGCGGGGCTCAGGCTCTAGATTCGGGCAGCCTAGGTTGAAATCTCAACTCTGCCATGTGTCTGGGTAACTCAGTTTTCTCATCTGTAAAATGATAATGTGGATAGTCCCTGTCTCATAGGGTAGCAGGAGGATTAAATAAAGCAGTACATGTAAAGACATGTAGAACCATGCCTGACATATGCCCATACCTCTCATTTTATCCCCACAAACACCCTAAGAGGTAAATTACAGTTGTCCCATTTTATAGATGAAGAAACTGTGGCTTAGAAACATTAAGCAGCAATTTCAACAAGGCTTGCCCTGGTGACCATTTGTAGAAGTGATATTCAAATGCAGGGCTCTGTGACCCCAAAGCCCCGGCCCGTATCTATGGAGCTAAGCTAAGCTCACCTGCATATGCTGCTTCTCAAAGGGCACTGGCATCTTGAAAGAGGAAGCTGGAGTACAGCTGAACCCAAAGAGTTAAATTCTCAAGGTGAATTGACAGGTTAATGTCACCTGGGTGGAGGAGAACTTTTTTGGGAGCAGGCAGAAAGTATCATTCCAGGCTTCTCAGGAGCAGGGAAAGAGTGTCCTTCCCAGCCTATTAGAGGCACAGGGCAGCCTGCTGACACTCCTTCCAGGGTCACCTGAGGTGCACCAGCATTTGCTAACACCTGCTTTCCCCAGGCCTTCATCCCACGCACCTGCAGTTCTTTCCAATTAGATGACTGAAGGGCTTGCTCCGATACTTAGAAGGAAGCTTCAGTGCAAAACTCTGTAAGGTGAAGGCAGTTTCCTGAGATTGTTAGCATGCTCTACTCAGGACCCAGCTTCCTGTTAGCCAGAGGGGGAAAAAAAAGCCCCCCCTCCAATTATTCCTGAGGGAACTCTCTACCCTCATCGTACCCTGCTCTTCACTACCGTGCAGAGAGTTCTCTTTCCTGGAGGAAGATTGGTAATTCCCTTTGGAAACACTGAGCAGCTTTCCAGAGGACCTTTCTGGGGAAGGTGATGAAAAATCACACAGAGTGCGCGCCAGAAGACTTATAAAGTCAGTGAACTCAATTTTGTTCCCTTTCAAGTGAGATGAACTTGCCTTAACACACTGAAGCAGACAGATCCATCCTTCGCAGTGGAGAAGGGAACACGAGTGAAACTGCAGCCGGGAGACAGGGATGGTAGATTTGTGGCCAGGAATTTCTCCCCAGTTTGTGCTCAGAACAGCAGAAACGCGGGATCTCTGAAGCGCAGCAGGCAGGGTTCACAGTGAGCATGCTCACACCTCAGGGCCTCAGTCAGAGCACCTGAGCATAAGTGCTCCATCCCCACGGCTACCCCCAGATCCATCCCTAGCTTCCCTTCCCAGCTTTATCCCCACCCTCCCCTTCAGGCATTCCAGCACACTCTCCAAACCCTAAATCGATGTCGTACTCCTCCCACTTCTGGCCCTTTCTCTGACCTCTCCGTTTTCACCTCTCCCTGACGTCTTATTACACATGCTCTTGCTTTAAGAACCCTCATTTCTCCTCCAAGCTGGAAGGGATCATCTTTTTATCCTCCAGACTCAAAACAATTTATCTTTACTGTTCTTGGTGCCTTTGTTACTGTCTATCTTGTAGGTTAAGGAACTGCCCCAAGGACAAAAAGCAATTTAAGGCCAGGTCTCTTGACTTTCTGTCTTGTGATCCTTGTACAGCACCAAACGTCTTCTCAAACTCTGGAAGGCAAAATTCTGTAGCCAGAATAAAAACAAAAGGAGAAGGCTTTGCATCTTACATTGCTAAACATGCTGCAAAAAGGCAGTAGCCTCAGCCACAGAAGCTTTGATTCACCATTGAGGACCACAGGGTCACCCAGGATGGTTTATTTGTCCACATGGGCAGAGCCCCTTTATGTACCTCTCACAAGAAAGGTATCCCTGACCCCTGTGTCCCTGGGAGCATCTGTGAGGCTGCTCACATCTATTAATACTAGAATTCTTCCTAGGAACTTAGGAGGGATTTGAAATAATATTTTGATAAAGGCCTTGGGGTTAAGGGTTTGATGCCCAAAGATCATTCCTGGCCAAAAAGATGTATTTCCTAAACTGCCTCAAGGGGCACAGCTGTTTGCCTTGCAGCCATCTATCTTCCTGTTGGAAGAAGGGACCTCCCTAAGGGACTCCTGATTATTTTCAGGTGTCAACTTTTCTCATTTGAACCAGGAGAGGGATGCCCCTTCCCTACTCCAGAAGGGCAACCTAATTAGTCCAACCAGGGCTCAGCAAACTAAGGCCCATGGACCAAACACGGCCAGCCACTGCTGCCTGCAAGCCAAGGATGGTTTCACATTTTTTAAAAATGTGAGTGCTTAGAAAGATAAAAATGCTTAGAAAGATAAATAAAAAGAAGAATGATGTTTCTTGACATGTAAAAATTATATAAAATTCTAAGCCAGTGTCCATAAAGTTTTTTTAACAGCTTTATTGAGATACAATTTATATAGTATAAAATTTACCCATTAAAAGTGTACAACTGAATGGCTTACAGTAAATTCACAAGGTTGTACAACTATCACCACAATAGATTTTAGAACATTTCATTACCCCTAAAAGAAACCTCATACCTCTTAAGCTATCACCCTTCAATCCCCTCATCCTTCAAGCCATAGGCAGCCACTAATCTATTTCCAGTCTCTATAGATTTGCCTGTTCTGGACATTCCATATACATAAATAAAGTTTTATTGGAACACATCCATGCTCATTTACATATTGTCTACGGCTGCTTTTGCACTATAATGGCAGAGTTGAGTTGTTGTGACAGAGACCATATGTCCCACAAAGTCTAAATTATTTACTATCTGGTCCTTCATAGAAAAAGTTTGCAAATTTCTTATCTAAGCCAATCAGAGTTTGGTGTTTCTTTACAGTCTGTTTTTGGACCAGAGGTGAGCACTTGACCTACGCTGACCCAATCAGACATAAAGAAAGGACTCATTTTCTCTTCACATGGAATAAGTTTCTCTTTCCTGGCCTTTTCAGGGTATGACTCAGTTGCTATCAGTGCCACCTAGGCACCACGAGGGCATAGTCTGAGGACAGCAATGAGGATGAAGGAACTGAGAAAAAGAAAGAATTTCGGTGCTGGATTACACTGAATTAACCCGTCCTGAAACCTGCCTACCTCAGGATTTCCTGCTGTATGAAACATCCTCATTGTTTAAGACAATATGAAATAGAATTTCTGTTAACCTGTAGCCCAAAGCATCCTACCAGATGCCACCTCTTGCTAAAGAAGGTGGTTGAGTAACGTATGCTGGTTTGGGCCAAAATTGAATTTCCCCAGACAGCAGAAGGGAGGCTAAGCACAGCCACCAGGAGACCTCTTAGTCTGCTCTTTCCCCAGGCAATGCTCTGCCTTTGCAAGCAACTGGTCAATGTTTGGGTTTGGAGGGCAACATTTTCAGGGAATACCAACTTATTGGCCTGCCTACTTATCTACTGTCCCTGGCTTTTCATCTAGCCTGATGATTTTAAGATATAGTTCTTGATCTCATGTAAAAATAAGTAAATGAAATAGATAAAAGAATTGCTCTGTTTGGATAGGAGTGTTATGTTGTGGGGGTGGTGGGTGGGGTCTGAACTATTATACAACTTCCCTTTCCCCTGGTGCTTGAGAAAGCCATTGCCTGTTTAAGAAAGCAGGTAATAGAAGATGTAAAGATATATTTTCCTTCCTTCCTTCCTTCCTTCCTTCCTTCCTTCCTTCCTTCCTTCCTTCCTTCCTTCCTTCCTTCCTTCCTTTTTGTAGTGGCCACCCATTAAAGTAGTAAGCTAAGAGATTTCGTTATTTTAAATTGGAACTGCTATGATGTTAGTATTTCAGGTATTTCTTTCTTATGCTTTTCTAAATTGTTGTTCTCTTTATAATAAACATGTGTACTTTTTAAAATCAAAATTTAGCTTAATTTAATATTCTAAAAAACTTATTTCATTAATATTTTCCCCAAGTTGTCCTGAACCCTTGGTTGGTCACCGGTGCGGTTGTTCAGTGTGGAGATGAAGAATCATCTCATGTTCAGTAAAATGGCTAAAGATAATGCTATACAAAAACATTTCCATTAATTAAATTATTAATAATAGCAAGAACAAAGCAGTAGGATTTAAGACCCTGGGGTTGAAGGCTGGACTTGTCACAAGTTTATGTGGCTTTGAACAGTCCCCTTCTAGTTGAACTTTTTACTCCTAATCGAAGCTTTATTCCCTGGGTTCACTTCTTTTAAAGGCATTTCCTGATGTCACCTAGCCTTTCCAACATTGAATTAGACTTTATTCAACTATTAATATAGTCGACTTCTATATTCCTAAGGTACTTTAGTGCATTTCTCCATTATAGCACTTACCTGGCCGAACTTTTAAAGTTCTTTCATGGAACTCAACAGCTAAATGGTGAGTACTTTGGAGGAAAGGACTCTTTCTCTTTATCTCAGTTTCCCTGAATTTGCTATAACCTACCTACTTGATAAATGTTTTTCAAATGAATGAATAACTGTCTTTCATTATTCCAGTCTAAAGAATAAGGTGGCCCGACAAAACTAGAGTCCCTTGCATCTCTAAAGTTGAATTTTTTTTCTCTGATAATAAGACAATAAGACATCAGTTCACTTTTCTCTCCTATAAAAGACATGTGGCAATGGGCACTCAGTCATCAGGGACTCAGTATCTGTCTTCTCCCTGTTCTACTATCCTTACTGAATGGCTGCTCTCCTCTAGGTTGCCTCATGTCTCCAAATGGCTGCTGAAGCACCAGTCATTATGTGAATGTTCCAGACAGCTAGAAAGAGGGAGCAATGAAAGGAGCAAAAGGGCATAGTTCCTCTGTGAGTCAGCTTCTTTTTAAGTCCCTACCAATGACTTCCACAAATAACTTATATCTATGAGGGAAGCTGGGAAATACAGACTTGTAGTTAGGCAAATTGCCACACCCAACAATGTAAAGGCCTCTTGCTAAGAAAGAAGGGGAAGGGGTCTTGGGTGGATAGAGGGAGTTCTCTACCATCCTTGGCGAATGCCCCTCAATGGCAGCTTGTCACAGAAGATCAGAATTGGCTTTCAGAGGCAGGCCCTTTATGGAATTTGGTTCTTCATGTCATCACCTATGTGACTTTGTCCAAGTAACCACTTGGAAAGTCAGGTTATATAATATGATACAAATGGTGGCTGATTTGGTAAAATCTGATCTTATATGGGGCTAAGCATATAATCAGTTTGTTAGACAAAAATCTTGAACTATTAAAATCATCCTTAAAAATCCTTTAATTTCGTCATGGAGAATGAGCATTTTCTTACCTGCTTTTTCCCACTGGGAACTAAAATGTATGGATGTTTTACCCACAAGAGTCCCGGTGAAACAAGATGCTTCCGCCATGCAAGCGCTGGGGTGGGTGGGGGGAGGTAAGACCCACTACAGTGGCGCCACCTGGACTTGTGCCAGCTCACACTGACTCCTGGGCGTGCACAGGTGAGTTGAAGAGTAACATTTAAAAGGCAACCACTGAAATTCTCCAGTTGTTCTCTCCGCCTCTCAATTTTCCTAGTTTGCCAATAAGCAGAGCTCGATGTAGTAAGTTAAATCCCTGTATGTGACCCCACTTCACTTGTCATTCTGGCTGTCTAGTTTTAAGTCTGATAAAATACTCCATGTATGTTGAATGCTGCCCAGAGGGTAGCGGGTACGTGGGTGTTAATGAGCACATTTCTAGACACACTAGACCTTGTGCTGTTTCTGTGAGTCTGCGTTATCTCTGGGCTGGCACAGAGTCTCCACTAGGTTGTATTCTGGTCTCTGTCCTTCCGACAGGGTCTCCTGCCTTCTTAATGGTGGAATTTTAGACACGTCATCAGACAGTGGAAGCGAGATTATTTTTAGAGGACGAGCATACTCATCACCCCACACAAAATCACTCTGCTTGCTTCTGCAGAAAGCTTGGACTTTAAGAGAGCTTGAGATTCTGGATAGTTTTTCATTTCAGTTGCTTTTATATTTTTAAGAGAATATGGAACTGTTTCCACGGTGACATTTCATAATCACAGAGTCTGGAGCAAAAAATGCCGTAGTAGCAAAGCTACAGTAGCAACGGGTTTCTACATAAATCACCAGGAATTTTGACGGTGCTGTCCAGCCTCTGTGCACCACCCACCCTGAGGCCTGTGGATGGTAAAGAGGATCTAAAAGATCAGGAGACAAAAGCCCCAGGACATTTTTATATCCTGGAAAACCCAGGCCGTAATAGCAAATTATTTATGTTTTCGAATATTCTTAAAATTATACCTTTTTCTTCTCTTTATTTTTTTAAACCTGTGAGAGCTATTGTTTACAGAGCTTTGACATTTTAATTTCTGACACCAGAACAGAGAGAAAAAGGAAGTGAGGAAGAAAAGAAAACATGAATTTAAATGTATGTTTTCATTCCCCAAACACGGACAACAAATATGGTTTGCCAGTTCAGGTTTAGGATGCGTGAGAGGGTCCGGGCAATCCCTGAATCTTAAATCCCAGATTCTGGTCTTTGCTGTACCCAAAACTGGCAGTAACCTTGGATAAAAGAAGAGCTAATCTCTTTGCCTATATATCTGTGCATGACACCAGTAGCTTGTAATAACCTCTGTTACAAAAATTGTGTTTTGTTTTGAAAAATTGTTCCAGGAAAGGATATTATGTTTCATTTCATAGCTAAAATGTCTGTAGCTTATAACAGAATACCTGAAACAGGGTGATTTATAAAGAAAAGGAATTTATTTCTTACACTTATGGAGGCTCAGAAGTTCAAGGTCGGGGAGCTAGATCTGGTGAGGGCCTTCTTGCTGGTGGGGACTCTCCAGAGTCCTGAAGCGGCTCAGGCTGTTGTCTGGTAAGGGGGCTGGGTGGGCTAGCTCAGGTCTCTCTTCTTGCTCTTATGTAGCTACCAATCCCACTCCCATGATAACATATTAACCCATTAATCACTAATCCATTAATCCAAACCACTTCTTAAAGTCCTCACCCCCCAATACTGCCACTTTGGGGATTAGATTTTAATATGAGTTTTAAAGGGGACAAATATTCAAATAATAACACTAAATATTTTAGGAAAAGCTATGTATTCTTTCCTCCGTCGTAAGATCATATTCCCATTACCGCATTATAGGTTCTGAGAGGATCCATGATGATTTAAAATAAAATGAAATTATTTCCTGAATGTATTTAACCAAATATATATCTTTTTTCCTCTGGTTCACATTTTAAACTCTCATAGAATTAAATTTCTTATGGAACATAGTTTGACAAATCCTCGATAAGAATGGTAATTAAAGACCTTGGTGGTTTTTAAATATTGGCATTTTATGACTTGGTAACACTTCATTAAGTAGCACATTGAGCCCGTTACCATACTGCGATAACTGATGTTCATAATGATGACCTGCACATTTTTAAGATCCTGAAGGGTACTCTGAGCAAATAAAGAAAGATTAAATTTATGTTCCTCATGGCTTAGGACTGGGTGCCTTTTTATATCTGGATCTTTTGAATGTTAGTAGCGTAAGAGTGAGTATGTGTGTGTGTGTGCGTGTGTGTGTGTGTACTCTTAGGGTACACTAATAAAGGTGACAGTTTTAAACCGTACATATTTATGGTTGCACACGCATATGTAGTTCAGGTTTGAATAGAACTCTGTTCTGCTGAAGGGAAAAAAGTGGGCTGGCACCCCAAATCCTTTCATGCAGGGTTCTGATTAGAGGCATTGATTTACATGAAAAGTGCATTGGTTTGGCAATCAGACAGAGGTGTAACTAGCAGACTCAAGTCTGTGACCCTGCAAAGTATGCATCTGAACCTCAGTTTCCCCATCTGTTAAATGGGAATAAGAGAGTAGCTACCTCTCGGTGTTAAACAGCAAATGTAAAGCACCTGGCACATAGGAGGAATCCAATAAAAACATGAGGTAGATTTGGACCTCTTTTCAATGTATCTTCTTCACAACAGGGTCTGTACCTTTTAACCTTGGACTCTGCACAGCATCTACACGCAGTGGTTTCTGCTGCCAGGTGTTACCTGCTTTGTGAATTAATTGGTTAATCGTAAAACTTAAATTTTGAAATAGACTAGGCATTTATTTTGGCCACACCTCTTTCTGCTAAAGTTCATTAGTGGAAGAACTGGGATCTTCTTCCTCACCCTATCCTAGTTTCTTTCTATTGCCACTTCCTCAAGAGGCTTTCCTTGACCACCTGACTAGTTCGTATCATGTTGACAAGCATTGGGTACTTCTCCTTTTGAGCACATGCCATAGTGATCTCTCTCCCTCCCTCCTTCTCTCTCTCTCTCTCTCTCTCTCTCTCTCTCTCTCTCTCTTTCTCCCTCTGTCGATTTGCAATTTTTAGATTATTGTCTATTCTCCCCAACCAGTCTGTAAGCTATGTGAGGGCAGAGACCATGGCTGCTTTTGTCTGCCGGTTTTATCTCCAGCACTTAGCACAGTGTTTGGCACATAGAAGGTACTGAATAAATATCTGAATGAATGAATACATGTTCTCTTTCCAGTTCTTACCAAGAGCTCACTCCTTATGGGGTTTTGACTGGGGCTTAGCTTCGTAAGTGTGCTGCAGCCAGAGTTCTGTCTGTGCCCCACCCCTGCAGGAGAACCTAACCTAACTGACAGCTAACAGCCCAGGGGCTTTGGTCGGCTTGCTTATAATTGGCTCTCAACAGGATTAAAAGGAAGGGAAGGCAATGAGACTGGGTCAGAAAGCGTGTCCATGTTATGGTCTTTTTCTTGCTGCTGCAGTCATGTTGTATGTGGCTGTTTGCTTTGTATGGTTTGGTTTCTGGGTTCCTTACCTGACTCTTTAGCTGCTGAACTTCGAAGACTTCATTTCCAGTGGGTTCATATTTGCAGGAGCTCTGGCCCTACTACATTGCTCCACCTGGTAACATTTGTGACTTGACTGCCTGGCTTCTGACCCCATCACACCCCTGACAGCCCACATCTCCCTTGCACTCTGTTCCCCAGCCTTGGCTCTGTTCCCAGTGCCCTCAACCTATAGACACCCACAGCACAGCATGAAGGAATAACTCATTCAACAATATTTGCCTTTGGAAACATAGCCCACGGGCAAGATATGCCTGGACTTTAATATCTAAACTGTATCTCTCTGCTGTGAGGATTGAGGAATTATATTCTCCAGGGTGTTTCCAAACCCAAACCCTGTGTGCTCAGCAGGCTCTGTGGTTTTATGAGAGACTGTGGATGGCCTTGATTTTGTTCTTTAGCTATTCCCCAGTTGACCTTGGTTGACTGCCTGTGTCCTCATATTCTCCTAAAAATCCAAGCATGGAGATCTGGGAAGAGAGAATGATAAGTCAAGGCCAGTGGTGGTATTTACTCAGAGCAGATGGTGACAGAATCCCAAGTTTTCTCTCCCTAAGCATTACTCCAGGAGAATTTTCTGGGTCTGATACAGCTGAGAAAGGATGAATTCAGACACATTTGCTCTCTGGGCCTGTCTACAAAGAGCGTGTTAAAAACTCATTATTCATTTTTAAAAATAGTGCAATGAATTCCACTGCTATGTTCGTAGTATGTGCAACAGCATCATATTGGAGAGAAACCAGACTAGGTGTCTGGAGATTTGCATTCTACTTCCAGCCTGGAAAAGTTACTTAATTTCTCTGGTCTCATTTAACTCATAGGTTCAGCTGCCTCCAGGTTCCTTATATTGCTACGTGCCTAATACCATGCCTGGCTAAGGCAAATGTGGATAACAACAAAAGCAGCATTTATCTAGGTTTTACGTGTACCAAATACTCTTCTAAGTATTTTGAGGTATTCTACTATTTTATTGCACAAATAAATAACTGAAACAGAAAGATGAATTAAAGTCCTTTTGAGAAACATTGTGTATTATTTTTTCCTATGTATTCAAAGTTAGTTATCCTCTCTTAGACCTGTCTCCAGTACTGCCCCTGCCACTCTGTAATACAATTATCTGCTTGAGATTTTGGTATCTGTACATGGTAGGGCACATGTTCTCATTCATTTTTGTTTTTCCAGCACCTGGCATAAATCCTAGCAGATAAAAAGTGTTCGATAAGCGTAAGACTGGTGAATGGTCCAACACTACTAAAATATAAGCTCCATGAAGGCAGTGGGGCAGTGGATTTGTCTCTTGTATTTTTCTGTGCTCCCTGTGCTGAGAATTGTGCCTGGTAAAGGTGGATGCTCAACATCTACATGAATGAATGAATGAATATGCAAACAAACTGATGAACAGTGAATAATCCATTGACAAAGCCAAGTTTGCTGTTTAGGGTGCAAAACTGCTTGAGGCTCTATGCAGCAACAACAAGACTCGAGGCAAGGTAGTTAGTGGATTTTAACCACACCTGGTAGGCACCTGGATCAGGCAGGGGGCTCTCAGATTGTGCAACGCAGCTGTTTGGGTTTAGCTGAATGGGTTGTTCATCCTCTTTCAGTGCAGCAATGATAAAGGAGAATTGGATCTCAAGCTACTGCAAAGAATAAAAATTTATATTCCTTTTCCTTGAATAAGCAAGTCTCATTCAAAACTTTGACTCTTTCGACTATTAGAAAGTCCACGATCAGTCACATCAGGCGGGGCCCACATGCGTGTTTGTCTGGGGGATTTGCGAAGGAATCTGGGAAACGCTGCCACCACACAGATGGTTATCTCCGCAGCCGCTTTGAATTGTAGCAATTGCTACCACTCCAAGCTCCTCCTGTCCCGGCCCCTTCTTTTTAATCTGCGTCCTTTTATCTTTCTCATTTCACGTTTGTTTTCTGCTCTGCTTGGTTTTGATGCTAGGAATTAAAAACAAGCGTCAAATCATATTTTAAATCTGCAAAACCCAATCTTCTCAACCTGTCATTGACTTTCCCAATAGGAATCCTACTGAGAAAATTCAGGCGACAGGACCTTCTGGGTTCAAACCACCGATGAAACTAGATACCAGGGGTTACTGATTGTACTTCAGGCTGCTTGAGCCTTTGATTATGTAACAGAAAGAAAGACATAACAAAAGCAGAAATTCCGAATGCTGTGTTGCATATTTGAAGTCTAAGTTGCTGCATGGTAAGCTATTTTATCAACTGTTGAAAATTTGTTTTTAATTGGGATATTACCTTGAAATGAAGAAGTATAACGACATGTGTGATGTAATAGAAAGAGCCTTAGGTGGGGAGTTAGGAGCCAAGTTTTGTTCTCAGCTATGACCTTGCTAGTGACCTTGAAAACCTTACCTCACTTTGCTCTTTAAAATAGATGAGAACATGTAATATTTTATATATCGAGATTTAGCCATGCATGGCCCAATTAACTATAGCTGGGCAGGGAAAGGGAGACAGGTTAGAACCAGGAAATTCCTGACCAAGTTCTCTACCCGCTTCAGGTCTCAGGACAAATGCTTATTCCACAAAAGATAAAAATAATAAATGATAATAGCGACAGCCATTGCTAACATTTGACAACGTTCTTCCTGCCAGACACTGTGCTTAGTGCTTTACAATCACCATATCTTATAATCCTCGTAACATCAGCATAGGGCGACAACTTTTTTGTCCTCAAAATATCAATAAAGAGATGTGCTTTAAAAGAGGTCCAAAAACTGACTCCCAAAACTGGGTCAAATTCCTTTGTTATGTCCTGTACTTTTCCTTCATATCGATTATCAAAGCTCATACTTAGATATTTGTGTGACTTTATTCAATGCCTGCCTTCCCATTCGATTTTAAGCTTCTTTAGGGCATGGGCTATAACTCTTTGCTCACTGTTGTTTATGTAGTACAATGCCAGGCACATGGTCAGGGCTCCATAAAAAAATCACCGAGTTGGCTAGATTTGCTCACTGATGTAGCAGCTGGGAAGACAGGCCCATTTGCAGGACTTGGGTACCGTGAGGTCATGGGGACAGATATCAGATCCTAGTCAACCCTGGGGGCTTAGTTATGGGGTGAAGGGGTGTCAAGATTGATAAGAGCTCCAGAAACAAACAAGCTTCTGAAGGGTAGACACACATTAACCAAAAGATGACAGGCAAGTGATGAGATCCCACTACCATGGCTATAATCTAAAGAATCGGATTTCAGTTTCTAGAAGGCAGAATGGTACAGCGGGATAAGCAGGAGCTTTGGAGCCACAACTGATCTAGAATTGAACCAAAGCTTGTCAACTCACAGCTGTATGGTGTTGTGTTTCTCAGTTGGAAACTTTTTTTTTTTAATGTCTTAAAATTACCTGAAAGATGAGAATAAATCTTGTTTTGCAAAGCTATTGAAATACTTGATAACTACTACCATTATTGGGCACTCAGCATAGGCAAAGTGTGTGTGTATGTGTGTGTGTTAACATGTTATGCACATTAGCTCACTTACACTTCACCGTTATTCTGTGGTACAGGTACAGATACTATATCACCATTTTACAGAGGAGGAAACCGGGAATCAAATAACCGTTGCTGTGGGGAGAGGCAGGCAAGAGGGGAAGGAACTGGACGGGGGCAGATCCAGGTTGGAAAAGAGATGGCGTACATTCCCTACTTTTACCCCTAGATCTCATCATGACCCCCTCATTAAGGACCAGGCCTTACAGTCCTGTTCAGCCCTGCGCTGCGGGCTACCAGTACCATTTTGGGAGCTGACATGCAAGGTGAAATGCAGTTACCTTCCCATTTCCAGATGATCTTTAGTTTTGCTTCTGATATTCCAATGTTCTAATACAATTGTGAAATTCAGCTTCTCTTCTCTATCATGGCTTAAAGAAATTCAAAGATTAGTAGAGAAAATGATAAGACGTTTCTGGGAGCCAGAGCCTGAGTCAGTTAGAAGGTGACAGACAGAGACTTTATAACATTTCCTCCCTTAGGGATACTCCTCAACTTCTCCCAAGAACACAGGAGCCATCCAGCTCTCTCTTCTCTTCCATCAAAGCCTGTGTTCAGACATGCTTCCTGCCCATTTAGCCACAAGTAACTAAAGACAGCAGAGTGTGACGATAGGGATGTTAATTGCCGCAGAAACCAAAGATTTGAAAAAAACATCAAATGGAATATTAAGAACATATGTTTTTAAGCAGAAGGTAAAGGATATAGTAGAATTCTCAAATTTCTGAAATAAGAAATATATAATAAAAATAAAATAAAATTACAGATTTTGGATAGTAAACTACTTAACCTATATGTAAGGCTAGCTAGCCCTGAACTCACAACTTAATTCTGAGTCCTAGACATCTTGGTTGCAGCCTTTCAATTTACACAGGTTACGGGCTGAAACTAATTTTTAAAATTCTTTCTCAGATTAAAACACAAAAAACAAAACAACAAACTTCTGTATCTATTTGCTCTAAAGGAGATCTGACTGTCACAACATGGAGTTGAGCGCCTGGTAACTGTTAATTGGAAAAGCATGCTCTGAGAGAGATCATCGAGCACTGTGATGTTCCTTTCTATTCCTTTCAACGGGGCTATTAGCTCCTCCCTGTCCGTGGTGGTCTCATGGCTTTATTTGAGGTAATAGTCACAGTCTCATTTCAGAGACTAACACATCTAGTCCTATGTGATAGTCAAAATTTCAAATTTAAGAGGAGAGCTTCTTCCCATACCCAATTGTACCCTTCACAGGTGAAAAGTTGCAAATGATGGGCGGGAGCATGGATCGTGGAACGCTGCTAATCTCGTCCCACACCTGTGCTTTAGCCCTTCCTCCATCTTGCTAACCACACTTGCAGATCTCTTCAGGATTGCGGGGTGTGGAGGGCATGGAATGGGGACGTTCTGGCTCAACTGAGACTGTCATGAACTGGCATTGCATTCCCCAGACCTGGCACTGTCTGCAGGTGGCTGTCTTCTTTGTGGAGGTTTTCAGAAAGCTTTCATTAATGAGTATTTGGCATCTACCTTTCGCTTGAAGAGGATTAATGCACCTCTATGTTGCCTCATTACTTGCAGGTCCTTGCGCAGTGCCTGGGAATTGAGAGTACGCCTCCAGTCTCCTTGGGGTAAGATCCTTTTATTTCTTCAGGAGGTCCCCTTTGAAATGCGTAAGGTGACCCCATTCCAGTGTCTGTCACATGTAGCCCACATCTCATCTGATTGCTTAGGGGTCCTTTGAGCAGGAAACCTCGCTTTGGGAACAAGTGACCCCCACCTCCGTAACCTTTCCTTTGCTCTGGCCGCCACCTTCTCAGGAATGATAACCAGGCTACTGCAATGTCCTCTAGCCCCGCTCCTCCATCCGCCGGACCCCACAAGCAATACAGAGGAACTTAGTAGAAAGTAGTCTTTAAAGCCCTCTACGTAGGTGAGGAGCAGGCTCTTGCTCATGCTTCCCCCATGTCAGGAAATCTCACAGCCCACTAGCCTTTCTCTCCAAACATCCTCTGCCTCTCTGTTCTCCATTTCTCAGACCCCCCAACTTTGTAGGCTGAGGAGGGTGGGTGACTTGGTGTGGAAAATGATTTATCCGCCACTTACTTTTTGCGAATCATGTACAATAGTCCTATTTGAAAGTGTAGCATTTATTTTCTTCATGCTTCAACCAAAACTGAGACAGGAAATTTGGATGTCCTGTTAAACCTCCATTTGACCCTCAGAATCATTTTTCAATACTGCAGCTTCATTTGGGTTGTCTTCCAAAGATACATCTAAACTCAGTTTTTATAAAGATGTGCTAATTTCTCAAAGCATTTTAATATCAATATTTCATTTGATCTACCATCTCATGTGATCTGCAGAATTCTTTGATGTGTCTCTTCATTTGATTAGGACTCACATTTGGGCTAAAGCAGGTTCAAGGTTAGAATCCAGGCCTCCTCATCCTCAGTGACTGGCTGCTTTTCACGAATGCTGATGATAAAAAAAAATAATAATAATAATAATAATAATGTACCTTTATTGCATGCATGTAGACAGTGTATTTTTGTTGTTATTGTTGTTGTTTTTTGAGACACAGTCTGCCTCTGTTGCTTGGGCTAGAGTGCCATGGCGTCAGCCTAGCTCATAGCAACCTCAAACTCCTGGGCTCAAGCAATCCTTCTGCCTCAGCCTCCCAAGTAGATGGGACTGCAAGCATGTGCCACCGTGCCTGGCTAATTTTTTCTGTATAGATTTTTAGTTGTCCAGCTAATTTCTTTCTATTTTTTTAGTAGAGATGGGGTCTCGCTCTTGCTCAGGCTGGTCTCAAACTCCTGAGCTCAAATGAATCACTTGCCTCGGTCTCCCAGAGTGCTAGGATTACAGGCATGAGCCACCGCGCCTGGCCTAGACAGTGTTTTTAAATGTACTAGGTTTATTAACCTGACGACTTATACATAAATAAAACTATGATGCCAATTTTACAGATGAGGAAACCACTGCACAAAAAGGTTAAGTAACTTACCCAAGGTCACACAGTAAGTGGCAGAGCAGTTGGGTTCAGTCCCTATATCCTTAACCCTTAGAAAAAGAGTGTTTTTGTCTTCTCACAGTACACTGCACATTCAGAGCACTTTTTTTTTTTTATTTTTTTGAGATAGGATCTCCCTCTGCTGCCCAGGCTAAAGTGCAGTGGCATGATCATAGGTCACCGCAGCCTCTAAGTCCTGGGTTCAAACAATCCTCCTGCCTCAGCCTCCTAAGTAGCTAGGACTACAGGTGCTTGCCACCATACCTGGCTGATTTTTTTATTAGTAGTATTTTTATAGAAATGGGGTCTGACTATGTGGCCCTGACTGGTCTCAAATTTTTGGCCTCAAGCAATCTTCCCACCTTGGCCTCCCAAAGGGCTAGGATTATATATATAAGCCACTGCACCCAGACTCAGAGCACTTTGATATACAATATCTGATATCTCTATATGATAAAATGGGACAGGGATTACTTTCTGTCTTGACAAATGAGAAATGCAAGACATGCAAGTTGAGCAAGAGACTGGTGTGAAGTCACATTGCTAATGGGGCAGAGAGTCCAAACGAGCCCAAACGAGCTCAGATTTCTTGAATCCCCATCCAGTATTTCCTGTGTCAGATGGTCTGATGTGATCCTCTGTGGCTGGTATTCCTGAAAGAGGAAAAGAAGTATTGCAAGGGACTTGTCCAGTGAGCTAGCTTAGTACTTTTCAAACTAATTTATAGAGGCTCGAGAGGTACAGGAGGAGCATGGAGAAGAGAGCATTGAACTCCAGGGACGCTCTGCTTCAAACTTAACTAGAGATTCTACTTTGATGTTTTATATATCAGTTTGCACATAAGAGTTTGTTTGAATAAAAAGATGTGCTGGCTTTATTTATGTAAACTACCAGTACAGTCCAACCCTCAATGTTACACGTGGGGAAAATGAGGCCCAGAGAAAAATAACTGAAGTCACATAGAGCTGAGTCTAGAAGCCAGTCCGCACTTTGTCCCCGGGTCCCTGCTGGTCCTCCTTTGTGACTAAGGTAATATAATCCTAGAGTCAGGCTGGGAGCTGACATATAGGCTGTGTGACTTGCACCAAGACCCTGCCAGTAAAACAAAGTGATTAGGTTTCAATTAATGACATATGCATATGTATGCCAGAAAGAAACACCCTGCCATGCATATGTATATATTATTAATTATGCAACATGCTTTCTTACATTTATATTTTCATAGCTTTTTATAGCATTAATTACTTCATTAAATTGAAGGAAAATGTAAGGATGGCATAAACAGGCTTTACTGCCAGTAGGTAATCAAGTGCTAAGTGGCATGGGCTGTCTATGTGTCAACGAACACTTCCTTCAACCCTATGTCTTTGACAGGTGACACATCTACGCTTCTTGATTTCTACCATGATGCCTGAGCCTGCCATGGCGTCAAAAGCACTGGGAAACTGACGTTCGATCCTCCCATTTGAGTGCAGAAGTATCGGACTTGGAGTTCGGAGAGCTGAGAGTTGTAACCACACCTTGGCCCCAGCTAGCTGTGTGAGTCTGGGTGATCCAATTCCTTCTCTAATTGTATTTGTTCTTTGTCTCAACCATAATGGAGAAAATTTCTTGGCAAAGAAACGAAAGGAGACAAGGCACTGGTGGGAAGGTAGGATGAGGGCCAGAAGAGGGTAATTCACAGAGGTGGGAAGGGAAGAGAATCTGGGCCGCAGGACCACAGTGTCCTGCTCACCCTCCATTCTCCTCCCTTATTGCTCTCCCCAGGGGT
>RJWJ010017020.1:0-33636 GCA_004363605.1 Indri indri
CCATAAAGATTAATACAATTTTTAGAGTGTTTGGTATGTAATCAAATTTTGGGTCTTCAGTTTGACTTTGAAAATCTCCTTGGTAAATACAGGTCTTCCCCTAGTGCATTTGAGGGACTCTGTGGCTGCACTCATACTGAATGTCCTTCAGGCTTTCTTTCCTAACCCAACTTTTTCTTTCACCCAGTCTTTTCTGGTTTGTACAGGGCTAACAGAATGCAGACAGTATTGGATTGCGAGCTCATGGTAGCTGAATAGGATGCCTCACTAGGGTAGTCTCTGTCTTAAGTCTACTTTTCTTGTAAGTATCAGGCCTCTCTTTACAGCTATGGTGGGGGAAGAAAAATATAGCACATAATACAGCTGAAGATTAAAGATGATGGACTGCTGAACTTACTAACCCTAGTCAGAGGAGTGCCAAGGAGCCAGGAAAGATGAAATGGAAATGCCTGGATTGAATTTTTCAGTTGCAGAGAAACAGAGTCATCTAGCAGGCTGTACCAGGTGGCAGCTTCTTATCCAGGAGTCCCCAGACCCTGGGATGGACGGCCAGTGGAGCACCAAAAGGTACCACACCTGGTCTTCCCATCACTCATCCATCACTCTCCATTCCTGTTATAACACCTAAGTTGATTGCACACTTTTAGAAATTCAACTTTCAAGCATCTTTTAGGCACACATCATGTGCATAAGTAGTGAGCTTATGTACATTAAAATATGGGCAATATTGTATTTAACAATATTCTTTAATCCACTGAACTCATAGAAGGACAATAACACATGTTAACATTAATTTTATTATTTTACAAACAGGGTCACTTATAGTATCATACAAAAAGCACATGTAAATGAATAGTAGAAGAGCTAATACTCCAAAATCCTAACACCTAAGATCATTTGCTACTATACATTTCTATGTCAATTATTGCATTTCAAAGAAAAGGAAGAGTTTAAAACAAAATCTTTCTCTCTGTTCCAGCTCAATCCTAACATCATCATTAAAGTTATACTTGAAGAAGGCCAAGGTGTGACTTAATTTTTTAACAGTGTTCTCTTACTCTACACAAGTAACTCAGTTTAGAAATTTCTTTAAACACAACTATGTATAAGACAATAAGGACAATTGTTCTACTAGAAATACAGCTAATACGTATAAATGGGCACAAGGCAAAGTAAAGCAGGATAAGTAAATAACATAAGAAATTGTACATAAATTAAAAGATTTAAATTAGTTTTATCATCTGCATTTTCTGTTAAATGTTTAATTATATTTGTTATTGGGTATATTATCTAATGCCTAGGGTCAAAAACAAAGCAGACATTTTTTGACAGGAGAAAGAAATTACACATTTAGAACGCTTTTGATTAAAATTTATTTGTTTGCAAAATGTCCACCAATTAGAAAACATGGCTTCAAGTCATTATTTTTCTAAAGTCGTGTTTCCTTGCCTGGCCAGTAGTTGGGTTGTAGCAAATGATCACTTGTAGTACAATTTTCCTTCAGGAATCTTGCAGACACCATGGTACTGTCTCTCTTGGTTATGAAGCTTCTATGTTTTGAAACATAATTTTTCTTTAAAATGAAAAGTACTGCAATGCTTAGGAAAATGGACACTGTGCCCAATATCACAGTCAGTCCCAGATATATGTGTCTGGAAGAAGAGAGAATCTGAGTCACAATTATTGCAACTACCCAACTTGAAATACAATGCACCAGGAGGTAATAATATCATTCTGATGGTTTTCTTTAAGAATGCAGATTTGGTAGCTATAAAAGACCTTTCTGTGAACATTGGTAGAATCGAAGTCACTTTATTAGTATAAAGTAATTTCTTATTGCACCGTCATTTTCAGTTTCTACTAATTACATAACAGGTTCCACTCTTTCTGTAAATTATTCCCTTGAACCAGATGACCATATCCCTGACTTCCTAGAACGGTCCCAGTTTATGCCAGTGCCAGCCCAGTGTAATTTTAATAGTGCCCCCTTTCACTCTTAAAAGTGTCCAGGTTTGAATGGTAAATTAAGTGGCTACTCTATCCTCAAGACCTTTCCCAAATTCACTTTTATGGAAAAACTGCAGAAAGCAATGCTAAGGGGAATGGGAGCTCTCAGTTAAGAATTTAAGAATTCACCAGAGGCTTAAATCGACTTCCTCCATGAGAAGCCCACAGTTCTGCGCTCTGTCAGAAGATGCTAAGGTATGGAAGGACAGGTTGAATGTTTCATTTTGGTCACATTGAAAATGAACTCTCAGTCTCTGCTTGAGTTACATTGTCTCTACATTGAAATGAATACAGCTTTAGGAAAAATGTGAATAAAGCCTAAATTACACTCACAGATCAGGTCCCTTTCAAAGACCAAAATAAATTTCACACACGACATCAAAGCCTATTAAACCAAACACGCTTATTTGAGATGGTCTGCCCAATTCACATCCACTTAGATGGTTCAGCACCAAGTTTATTTCTCTAGAAAATGTTCAGCTTGTAAGTCTTAGAAAAAAAAATCCTCCTTCCTTTTAAGCAGTTGAAGCATTGCTTTAAGCAATAAGGGACTAAATGTTTGATGAATGGAGCTGAATGATACCCTAGTGAAAAAGCCATGCCCCTCACCCCCGTACACACTCACCCACACAGAGAAAACCTTTTACTTTTATGCATTTCAAGTACTGCAATAATTGAACATCAGTTTGGCAATAACAGCCGGACAGATTTAGAGCCAAATCCAACTCTTGCCCAGGGGGATTATATCTGACGTAAATCGTACAGTTTGGCTCAGTTTGAAAAGGAATAGAATTAAACTCAAAATGTGACCTAAATTTAAATGCTTCTGAATTTCAGGGAATTACTTACCCATTTGTGTGCATGAACTTTCAAAATTCTGCTCTATTCTGGACTCTTTTGCATATTTTTAAAATGATTACTCACTTAAAATAAGAGTCAAGGTTAGAAATGCGGAAAAATATCAAACATTTAGCCAAATAGTCACTTTATTCTGTGATACGGATCACACTTTTTGATTAGACTATCCTCTACCTCATAAGATGTGAAACTACATGAGAAATTGTGTCAGTGGCATTGTGTAAACCTGGGATACTGCAGCAGTGAGATGTGGGAATGCATTTGATTCAGTACCTGAAAGCATTCGAATCATATAATCTGCAGGATCCTCTACTTCCACATCTTTTAAATCCCCACTTGAGGCATGAAGTGTCAATCAAAACTCCAAAGTATACCGGAGCTGGGATTCCTGCTGTGAGAAAAACAAATAATTGCTATTAAAAACATATGCACATCTTTTTGGTTATGAATGACTATCCAAAAAACACTTAGTGTAGTCATTACTGTTTTGGAGATGAAAGGCTGAAATGTCCAAAACCTCTCTCTCTAGCCCGGTCTTTTCTCGTGTGTGGCAGACTCATGCATTAACTGCCATTTGTTTGTTTCCCTCCAGAAGCGTGTCTCCAGGCCCTTTGACTCACCGTGAGCTAACATCGTCCTCCCCAGACCTGTCCCTTTATCAGCTGCCACCCCATTGCTAAAGTTACAAGCTTGGGCATCATCTTTGATTCCTCTCTCTCTCCTCTCTTTGGTCATCATGACATTTAATCTATCCCCAAATCATGCCAATTCCAGCTCCCAGGTGTAGTTTAAAGATACTCTCTTCTCTCCATGCCCACTGTCACTACTTCTACTCTAATTTAAAGCAGCAGCTGATTCATGACTCTTTGGCTTCCTTCCTTAACCTCTCTAATCTGTTCATCATACAGATGTTGACTCATTCAATTAAGTACATGATCTTCCCGGACATCTGCTCCAAGACAAGAGTAGCTAATTGGATATTGGGCCCCATCTCCATTCCTGGCCTCATTTTGGGCAACATTCATTGTCTTACATTTCAGACTCCAATATTACTGGATTCTTTAAGTGCTTAAGATGTTCTCCCCTCTTGCCTGAATGTATTATGTAGTTTTTTTTTTTTAACCCAAACATTTCTTTCCTTTCTCTTCTTAAAACACACTCACTTTTTGAATCTCAGCTTGAATGTTTTCCTTCAGGAAAATCTACTTTGATGGCCTAAACTACATTATTTCCTTTTATTCTATATCTGGTAGCATTTGTACTTCCTTCAGGACTTTATACTCCTGTAATGGTTTGTTTAATTGCTTTTCCTGCTAGACTGTAAGCTGTATAGGGGAAAGAAATGTGTTTTTTTTTTATTCATGCTATAAACCCTAGTAGATTCTCAATAAAAGTTTGTTGAGAATTTAATCCCTCTTTAGGGAGAAAAGATATCTCTCATATATAAATTTTAACAAAAGTATTTTAAGTTGATTTCAGTCTGCTCAAATCTCAGTTTATATTTTTTATGTTTTACATTGGTGATCCATTAACATCTGTTATTTAGTCTGCACAGGTTTAGGCTTTTGTTTTTTAATTAGTAGCCAATATTTAAAAGCCAGGAGATTTCATGTAAAACAACAGATGTCCAAATTCTTTTAAGAGCCACGCTATCTGGAAATCCATGGTAATATTGGCTGGAGTCGCGTAGCAGCTGCCTGCCTCCCTGTTCCTATCTTCTACACACACTTGGAGTTCACTTTCCCAGTCCATACAGCTTTATCTCTGCCTTCTTCACTCATTTCCATCAACTGCCTAGACTTTTTTTTGCATTTGAGTTTTAACCATATATTTTTTCTTCTGTTATAAAATTGCTTTGTATGCTTATATTGAATAAAGCACTCTCATTAAATTATTTTTAAAGTTGTCTAAGAATATTCATGATGCACCTAAATTTCAGAGATTATCCATTTGTTCTTTGATAACAAATGGGAAATATTTCAAAAGATTTTCTATTCAAAGGTGTGCCTAAATTTTGTAATTATCAATATAATAATTGATTTAATCCAGAATCATTAATGGTTGCTTAAACTTTGGGTAAAAGATTTTTGGGAAATGTAATATTCACATAATCTCAAAATGTCATATTATAGATTACTTATTAATTGCAAAAGGATTTTTACAATAGAAGAAACTGGTAGACACCACTTTCACCAAGACATCAAACTTAAAATTTCCAATGATGGTATAAACCGTGTGCTTCCCAATGTGATTTACTAGTCAGTACACAACATCACCTGTGTAGTATTTTCCCAAAAAACATTTTACCTGGACATACCCAAAAGCAAACAGACAAATCCAAATGGTGGGATATTCTACAAAACAACTGGCTTTGCCTCTTGAAAAATGTAAATGTCACTGAAGACCAAAGGAAAACAACAACAACAAAACAACACCAACACAAAAGATGAGGAATTGTTGGACACAAAAAAGATAATTACACTTATCCTGATTGGATCAAAAGGAAAAAAATGCTATGGAAGAAATTATTATTATAAAAGAAATTTGATGTGGGATATATATTAGAGTATCATACTAATGATAAATTTCTTGAGTGTGAGAACAGTACTGTGGTTTTACAGGACAATGTACTTGCTTTTGCAGGAGAACACAAGCTGAGGGCCTTAGGAGTGAAGTATCAGGATGTCCACTACTCATTTTCAAAATATATGTGTGTTGAGAGAAAGAGAGGTTATATAATACAAGCATTTGCTGTAATTTTTTAAAACTATTCTGTGGGTTTGAAAATTTTCACAATAAATGGAAGAGAAAGGTGAGAGAGAAGTAGAACCTACAGATCAAAAGAGATTTAAGAGATACAGCAGCTAGTTGCAACATGTGGACCTTGTTTGGTCCTTGATTGAAAGAAGCGTTTGTAAGGAAACATCTGATAACTTAAAGAATTTGAACACTAATTGGATATTTGCTAATATTAAAGAGTTATTTTTAAGATGTGATAATTAGGTTAAAAGAAGTCTTTGGGTTTTAAGATTACAAGCACATACCCAACCCAAAATTTTATGGAAGAAATGAGATAGTCTGAAATTTACTTCAAAATGAGCCAGCGAGGGGAAGTGGATAGTGATACAGATATCCTAAGATGGGCTGTGTGTTGGTAATTGTTGAGATTGGGCAATAGATACATAGGAGTTCATTATGATATTCTTACTACCTTAGTATGTGTTTGGATTTTTTTAATAACACAAAGTTAAAAAAAGAAGCAGCTGATCCTAACTTGCATAAACTCCCATGGACTAAAAGAGCAGCAAATACATCTAGCAATCAGTTTGGATTACTTGGTGCCTCAAATAAGTTTTCTATGTATATGGTCCAACCAAATAGATGCACTTAAAAAACCCAAGTGATAACTAACTTTACATTGCCCTCAATGGTGTCAAGACAGGCCAAAAAATACAAATGTATACAATTTCCTGTATTTGGTTTAATATTTTTATAATGAAAAATTTTCAAACATTCACAAAAGCAGAGAGAATGATATAATGAACCCTCATATACCATCAGCAGCTTTAACAATTTTTAATGTTTTGCCATTCCCGTCTCCTCTCTCCCCCAACTCTGGACTCTTTTTTTTAGTATTGTAAAGGCAATCGCAAACGTCATGTCACTTGGATTACATGTACTTTGGTATGCACTTCTAACTGATGACATTTTAAAAAAACATATGCTATTCTCACACCTAACACATTTTACAATAATTTCTTAATCTTAGTTAAAATCTAGTACATATTCAAGCTTTTCAGATTGTCTGCTAGGCATCTTGTTACAGTTGGTTTGTTCTTATCAGAATCCAAACCAAATAAACACATTGCATTTGGTTGATGACTCTTTATATCAATATCTTCCTCTCACTTTTTTTTCCATACTAATGATTTTTGAAAAAAAGACATTTGTCTTCTAGAATATGCCGCAGTGTGGATTTGTTTGTTTGCTTCTTTGTAGTATTATTTAACTTGTTCTCCTATCCATTTTTCCTATAACCTGGTAGCTAGAGCTGGTTAGACTCAGGTTCAATTTATTTTAGACAGGAGTAAGCAAAGGCAGTTCTGTGTACTTCTGGTTGTGTCCCTGTTACTGGGCACATGCTGTCTGGTGGCTGCTCTTAGTAATGCTGAGCTGGATTTGAGGTTCATGCTATGCCAGTCTCATCCCTTCATCACGATGAAGTTCTTCCTGAAATTTCACCTAAAGGTTTTAGCAAATGTTTATGAGGCTGCAAGATAGGAATTTAAAAAAAAATTCTGTACCTTGTATACTAATTATTTGGGTTTTCTTATAAAAGAGGATTTTCCTTCATTAACTATTTGGTTACTTGGAAATACAGTTAAATAGAAGAAAGGCAAGATAAATGATCGATTTTTTTCCCTTTATTTATCAGTTTTCAGAATAATGAGTTGGTGTCCTGGTATTCTTCAAATTTTTAAAGTATCATCATGAACTCATATGTTTTTATATATTTGATATATTTCAATAAATTGTAGCCATCATTATTATTACTGGTACTACAATTTTGATTCTGAAATTAGCTCACCTTGAGGTTAATCTTTTCAAATTGATTTTGTGCCCTTTGATATATTCTTATTAGCTTTTGATAGCTTATTCACTTTCCAACAAAAAGATGTCCCATATTCATTATGCAATCTCTATTCCAGACCTTGAATTGGTCGTTTCTCGAAGGTGCCATGGTTCTTTTACTGGGAGATGATATTTAGGTAGCATAGACTGAGTTCTATGGGGCTCATTTCTGCTGGGTTTCACAGTTTCTGGATTTCTCAGGAGAGCAAGTTATAAAATATACATTATTTTAAAATAAAAATACGTGAGTTTATATTGATATTTTAAATTCAAATTTAAGAATGGGTTTTACTTCAATTCTTTTATTTTATACTTGTATCACTTTCCTATTAATGTCTATGTAAACTAAATTTAATTTCAAATTTTTAAAGCTCTGAGTTTGCTTTCCTTCCTAGGTGGTTCTTTTTTGTCAAATTACAGAGGATCATTTCCAATTCTTTCATTTTCTTCTTTAGAATATAAACTCTTTAAGGGCAAAACCTTATCTGTCTCATTCATTGTTTTCTATGGGTTTTAACCAATGCATATTAAAAAATATGGTAGTCAGAAAAAAAATTCCAATTACATTTCTAAAAATCCCTACTCAAACCCATTTACTTGAATTGTTGAATGATCTTATGATTCTACCTAATGATATATCCTAGGAATGAACACTGAGAGTAACCCAACAGAATTCTTTCCATTTTAGTAATTGAAAAAAATATATATATTTAGGCTTCACCCTTTCTTACTGACTAATTTATGGTTTCCTCTGAGAGCTCTCCCCTAAAAGCAATGGATTTTGTGAGAACATACAGGTCATAGAAGAGACAAAATTGTTAAAAAAAAAAAATTGTGATTACTCTCATAAAATCTCTGTTATATCTGGGACACAGCAGAGGCACTCAATAAATATTTCTGGAACAAAGGAAGGGAAGAGTTAAGGAAAGGAGGGAGGGAACGAAGAAATGAAGAAAGGAAGAAAATAAAAAGATTATAGACTTAACTACCTACATCATTTAGCTATGCATGGTAATTCTGTAAAAATATTTAGAAAAGTCTTCATAATACACTTATTATGGCTACCATAAATTGAAGCATAGATTATACTTACCAAGAACTCTTATGGCTAAGGTGTAAATACCCAGGGCAAAAGACTTAAGCTGTGGCTTAATGCACCTAAAATCAACAAAAGAACTATTACAAAAATACATAATTAATTAAAACAAATAGAAATTTGAAGGATAATCTGCTTAACACACATAAATCATATTAGCATTCAAGTATTATTTATGGTGAACCCACTAGTGCACTAGAACAGGGAAGGGGAAATGTGCAAAAGCTATGTTCCATTGCATGCAGTGCTTCAAGGAGTTGATAGTTAATATTTCTAGAAGGTAAATCACTTGTACATGACATATTCAAATGGTACTGGATAAAGTCAAATCACAAGTTTAATCACCAAAATAGTAAAGACAGAAAAAAAACCCACGAATTCCAAGAAATTGTAAGAATTTGAAGCAACAATGAAGGATTAATAACCTATAACTAGTTTTCGTGGCTTTGGTCTAAAAGCACAGGACCCAGTTGATCAGGGTTGATATAATCACAGCATGCTAAAAGTTACTGCTAAATAGTGGGGACCCGAATTTCTCAGAAAAGTGCAAAAACACCTAAAATAACAAGAGCATCATGAATATGATTGTATACATTTAACTGATTAACCTGTGGATTTTAATAGTAATAATCATGATGATATATAATAACTACTGAGTGTTAGCCGTGGTATTAAGTACTTCCAATATATTATATCATTTAGTCTTCGCTTTAAAAGAGGCAAAAGTCACAATGTTTCTCCTTCAACCCAAGGGAGTCCTTCTGATATCAAAATTGACCATGGGTAATTTGAGGGACTGGTAGTAAAGAAAATGCTTTCCATAGTAAGGAACCTGCTTTTTCATTCGGTCCAGGTAAGTACTTGGGGTAGTATAAGGTGTTCAATAGTCACATTTTTCTGGAAACTCCAGGACAAAGCTTTCACATTTTCTCAAACCCAAGCTTCTATTTATAAACATAAATGTTTACATGTTCTCATGTTTTCATTAAAACATTTTGAGAACAGCAGATTTGTGGATAATAAATTCTATTTTTATCCTTCCTAATCAATTTCCACAATAAAAACTGTGGGAAATTAAAAATGTACACAATACTTTTAATCAAAAGTAATCAGTCCCATTCTAGAAAAAACTAATATTCATCCTTGAATATATGAATTAATTTGAAAACCACTCAATCCATCTCATGAAAGATTGATTTCTAGTAAATTTTGACTTTTCATGTTTAATAATTTCATCAAAAATTATATCCTTTTAGGATTTTTTAATCAATTGTACAATAGAGATATTGACATTGCAAAGCTAATTCAATTAGAAAGAAAATATTATCATTGAGAATCCTGGTTATAAAAGTATTTCAAAATTTGGATTCATATGTAACTGTTATAGAGGTGTTTGATAGGATAATCAATAAAAAATGTTCAAGCACAAATTATATTACAATAGGAGAAAAGTCAATAGGGAATTTGAATGAAGATATAAGCATAAGAAGAAACAAGAAATAGGTAACATTCATGACTGTTAAAGATCTTTTCATATAATTTTTAATTAGGTGATGTTGGTAATCTAATCACTATATTTTAGATCCCATTAATTAACATTTGAAAGAGTGACTTATACCTAAAATTGTTATATTTATAAATGAAAATATTTACAATATACTGGAAATCAATGCTTAGTCACTATTTAAACTTATGATAAAAATTTTTACATATCAATTTGTAAGTATGCAAGGAGGTATATAGTTTTTAAAATTCTTTCAGGGTTTTATAAGCAAAGGTGTTTGAATTCATTAATGTGATATTTATGGATTAGGATCCTCAATTGATCCAAAACCCATGAAATCCCACCTAATTAATTCCAGTCATGACAAGAATATACAGAAAAAGTAATAATCTATACATCAAAATAATAAATGCAAAATATTGTGGTATTAAATGAGCCGTTAAAGTGTCTTATAAATGGTATCTCCCCTAATTTGATGAAACTATCATATATTTAGTTTAAAACATCTTATCTATACTAGTTAACATTATCACCAGCATTAGAAGTAGCATGCTATATTTATTGCGTGACTATAGTGATATAGGTACTAACATTGCTCTCTAGATTAATGGTTTGCAAACGTTTTTAACTAAGAAAACTTTTGTTCAGCCACATTTTTGCATAGAAATTTAAGTACAATACAGATAAAAGTAGAACTGGGTGTGGGATAAATTCCCCAAAAAAGCTATGAGGAATCACTGTGATTCCACAGAAAATAGTTTGAAATCACTGTTCTAGATGACTATGACTTATAGTAAAATTGGGATGGGGAGAATCAGTATTCACCTCAGAAGTAATATGTATCCAGGTATGCCACCTAGGGACAACGTATAGGATGTGATGACTGAAATTATAAGGAAATAGAGAAACATTTTGGGACATTCATTATCTTTTTGACATCTGCCCACTATGCCTGAGGAATTTCCTGATTTAGAGGCTGCAATTCCCACACAGGTGCAGTTATAAAATATCTGTAACACAATAGAGAAAAGTCTGATTATTGTGGTAACATTTAAATAAAATTAAAGATAAATATCTACATAAATTTTTCAGTACAGTAGGCATGCATTATATAAACAATGGGGAAATATTCTTTTTTCGTATTACAGTATATTGAGCACAGCAGAATCTATAGAGACATAACATTTCATTATCCAAACAGCAGATGATTGGTCTACAAACTACTAATCCTACAGAACAATCTCCCAGCAAATCCTACCAAATCCAGCCATACTTTTCCTCCTTCACTACCACTTCCAAGTCTAAGTCACCAGTATTTCCTGCCTTGATTATTACAATGGTCTCTTCATGCTCAATTTGTTTCCACTCTTATCCAGCTATTGTCCATTTTCCCCAAAGTAACCAATATGAATCCTTAAAAATGGCTGTCAGATTGCATCACTACCCTCAACCTTCAAATGGCTTCTCATTATACTTGTATGAAATCCCAAATCCTTATAGTGGGTTACACATTCTCCGTCATGTAGCTCCTGGGTTCCACTCTGATCTACTGCTCAATGGTCTTCCCTCTCTCCCTCTGCATCAGCCACACACACAGCCCTTGCAAATTTGCCTTTCCATTTTGCCCTTGCCAAACTTCCTCTCAAACCTGGCAAGTTTACCCATGCCTCATGGCCCTGATGTTTTCTCTGCTTGGCAGCTCTTCTCCTAAATAACTACATGACTGGCATCCTCACTTCAGGTCTCTGTTCAGAGATTTCATTGAAAGAACTTTGTGACTACTCATTCAAAAAAATGCCTCCATCTCTCCATCCTCTTATCCTAACTTATTATTTTTTTCACAGTGCTCATTACAACTTATCAGGATATCATATATGTATTTATATTTAAAACATATTTCCCCAGTAGAATAAACCTCCATGAAGGTAGAAACTATATGCTTTGTCATCGTTTTAAGCATTCAATAAAATTTTGTTAAATCAATGGGCATATTTGACAACATTTCATAGAGGCTACTAGGTAAAAATAATCCTGACGCATAGAAATCAACTAAATTTTGCTAAAGAGAGGCAACTTTTATAACCCCTCAATAGTTTATTTCTGTAAAGTTCATTTATGAATGTGTATATAAAATGAGTTGTCACTTTCATCACAGAAGTGTTTGTGAATTTTTAGATAAAGAACAAAAGTAGGCTGGCATTTCCTCTTCTAGAAAGAGTAGCAATGTAGATTTCTTAAAATGTCAGGCTGAAAGCTGTTGAGTCTTGACTTTTGACAATTCCTAGATATACAAGTTAGGCAAGTCTTATATTTCAGTGCCTCAGTTCTCACATGAGGAAAATAAATAAAATACTATGTAATTATTTGAGGACCATGAGATTTAAATGTAATTTTGTTTTTAGAGTACGTATCTTTAGCCTCTGGCATGTAATGTCTTCAAAAATGGTAGCTCTAGTTAAGAAAAACCTTCATGCAGTTGTGGGAGAAAAGAAAAGAAAAAAAAAAAAAAACGGAAAGAAAGAATCGAAAGGAAAGAAAGGAAGAAAAAAGAAAGATGGTGAAGGTCAGATTTCAGATGGTCAGTAGTCTTATTTGCTGTTGCTAAAGATCCATCCTTTCTGCTCTGAATAAAATGTCAAAATAATAGCATAATAAACAGAAAATCAACAAATGTTACTGTATATCTGCAGACGTGTTTGCCTAAGCATTCATATCTAGTTGATACGCGTATGTAAATATGTGTGGTCTAATTTTCAGCCCTCTAAGACCGTCAAATAAAGGCAGATTTTATCAGTTACAAACAGGAAGCAGTCTGACAGGGCGAGTATAAGGAAAAGCCTATGTTTGGGACAGGAATGTAAATGTATGCTTGGAAGGGTGAGTCTGTTAATGATTAAAGTACATTATACCTTTACTATTGGTTTCTGTTATGAACTGAATGTTTGCCCCAAATTCGTATGTTGAAATCCTAATCCCTAATGGGATGGTATTTGGAGGTAGAGCATTTGGGAGGTAATTAGGTTATGAGGGTGTAGCCCTTATGAATGGGATTAGTACCCTTATAAGAAGAGACAGGAGAGCTTGCCCTTCCTCTTGGCCTCCTGCCATGTGAGGATAGGAGAAGATGGCCATCTGCAAACCAGGAAGACAGCCCTCTCTAGGCACAAGATCTGCTGGCACCTGGTCTTAGATTTACCAGCCTCCAAAACTGTGAGAAGTAAATGGTTGTTGTTTAAGCTACCTAGTCTATGCTATGTTTGTTATAGCAGCCTGGGCTGACTAAGACAGCTTTCTACTTAAATTTCCAACTTCATCTCCCTCCTCTACCCTACAGAAACCCTCCATTCCTGCTCACCTGTTCTTTTCATTATCACTCAAATTGGTTTGATTTCCCAAGCAGAGTAATCCCAGAACCATTATAGTTCTGGGACATCTTCATAATCAGATCCCTGATCCCTGGATCTAGACCTCTGGAGCTAGACCTCCTAATATGAGCCTCCATTTGTCCTGCCCCTAAAACCTCCAAGGACCACTGGTCTTGAGGTCAGGAGACATGGATCTCAAAGCAGATCTTATTATATGATCTTATGTCTGGGACTTTCTCATTCAGGGCTAATTACTCTTTATAAGCAAAACTAGAGAGTTAGGTTGCATAATTACAAAAGCTCCTCCACCCTGTTTCATGACTTTAATTCTCACCCTAATTCTTTCAACAACTCTAGTTCCACTGGGAATGGTTATAAATTTCCTATGTCCACATGAAAGGACAAGGCAAAGGTAAGAGCCAGGGCTCCTACCAGTGGTGGTCTGCTGCTGAGCCCCCACAGTGCTGTGTTGTCATATATTGTAACAGACCCACGGGAATATACTTTAGAGGAGGAGATTTCTTACAATATTCTTTCCACTTCTGTTGGAGGTTTGACAACCAGCAAGACAAGGTGACGCATATGTGATTCCATTTTCACCACACATGGGTTCCCATTTTGTCTCTGAACATTTGCATCTTGAGTTGCAATCTGAAAAGAGAGCTCGTTCATGATAAGAGACAGGTTTGGTTCTGAAAAGAAATACAATAGTATAAAATATTACCTCTTAGCAGGTAGCAACCTAATATGTTCAAAAATCAATGTTCTTGAGTGATACAAATGATACTGCCAACAAAATTTGCCTTTTGGAAATACAATTGTCATCAGAAATGTCAGTTTGTGATCATAAAATGTGAGTCTACTATTAAACAGCTTTCTCTTGAAAGTTATCTTTAGAGGTTTAAAAATTCACACAATGTCCAGTTCTTAGCTCATGGCTTTTTACTAAAATCTACTGCCTCTAGGATCTTCTAGTATATTTATATGCAAAGGTGTATAAAAATGGCTAACAAGGTAGAAAAGTAAACTTTTAGAGCAATTTATGACATTACTTGAATGCATCACAGGTGGGGTGTTTGTGTGTATGTGCATGCGTGTGAATTTCTTTCAGAATTGTCTGAGCATCAGTAGAATGGACATTGTTAACAGTCAAAGAAAAAATATCCAAGCACTTAACATTTAATACACATTCAAAATGGTAGGAGCTACATAACCTTCTCGTGTATATCTGACCAATAAATGCATTCCCAGTTCAACTAACCTTTCCCCGTATATCCCCCCCACTGTATGTGCTCTTCCATATCTTATATCATCTTTTCTTTCTTAACTCCACATGCTATTTCAATGACTTACCCATTCATTTATTCATGAAATTTTACTGGAAACCTATTAAGTGCTAGATTTTGGAAGATAGGAGATAGTTACAAACATGAATGACACAATATTTGCCCTCAGGAGTTGGCTTTTTTTTTAGTTTACATAATTTTGGTTGTTTTCTGCCTTTTCTCTCCCTTTTTTTTTATTCTCTGCCATTCTTTTTTACATTCTCCCTTTATCTCTCCCAGAATTTATTCTCCCTCACTTTCTTCTCTCAGTTTGCCTAATCCTTCTGCTCTTGTCCTTTTACACTATGCATATTTCTCTACTCCTCTCAAAGGGAACTTACACAATGGTATGTTGTTTCTATCTGCACCATATATGCTATGCATTAGCCCTTTGTAATCCATTTTTCTACTCTCATTTTGAATTTATTTATTTATTTGCTTGTTCCTATCACTCTCTTCCCTCATTTATTTTTACAAAGATATTTGAGGAACTTAAACAAACAAAAAGTACACCGGAATATACACTCGGTGAAGGCAGAAACTATTTGTTTTATTCACTTCCATATCTCTAGCACCAAGAACAATTACTGGCACATAATAGGCTAAGAAACAATATTTCTGGTAAGTTAATCAATCGAAGAAAAATAGTATTTTTTTTGGAGAAAGAAATCAGTCATTTTGGCCCCTGCCTCTGAAAAGCATTTCTTATGATTGCAACCATAATTTCTTAATTGATGCACTATTCCATCTAGTAGAACTGTTATTTATAGGTTTGGTCACTTTGAAAGTAAAAACAGAAGACCTCTGAGATGTCTCCAAACAGCATGAAAGGGTATTTAACAGGGCCTGCTGAGAAGTCCTACAGGAATGTTTAATCCTATTCTCTTCCATAAAATACTAATTGTTAACTGAGGCTGTTTGGTAGTATCTGATAGTATAAAAATGTGCCTTTGACAGTCTAGAATCAGGCTCCTGAGGATACGGTAAGGCTGAGATCATAGACGGCTGGAGGTGGAAGGAAACTTAGCATGATCTAGGCTTTTGGCAGACCAGGAAAGTCAGGTCCAAAGTGGGCAGATAACTTCCTCAAATTCACACTGTATGTTAGCAGCAAACCTGAAAGTAGAAACCTTCCAGGCCTCTTGTTTCTAAATTCTTATCTCACAACAGTTATTATCACAGAAGAAAGATTTCTTCAATTACCATATCTAAAGCTTGTCTACAGTGTACCTGTTGAATGTCCAGATACAAAGCAGCCTTTTGGAACAAAGCAACATGGGATAATCCATGATGAACATTTTATATTTCATAAAGCCAGTTATTTTATATTACTGAAAGTAAGCTTAATTTATCTTCTAGGGCAAAAATTAATTGCATACATATTTTCTGAAGGATTTGTTGACAGCAGAGTTGTGATTTTAAATTTTAATTATAATCAGACTTTTAACAAATATGCCAGAATGTTGATACCCAAATGAGATTTTCTTTCAAAATAGCTAAGCTGAGAGATGAGAGATTTTCCCAGTGTTATTACTATTTCTATTGGCTGCTACCAATGGTAAAGCTATTCTTAAAGGCTAAATTTTTGTCATTACTAAGGATATCCTAAAAAATATGGAAAGTAGTTTCAAAAGAGGAGTTTTAGAATGAGTTAAACAATGACAGCATTACTATAATGCAGTGATAGTCTTTCAAGGTGACAGCTTTGAAGAGGCTAGTACTCAGTGAATATATTATCTTTTATTTGTTTAAAAACATTTAATCTTTGCTTATATAGGTATACTTTTAATGTGAACCTCACAATTTGCTGTTGTTTGTTTATGCGTTTGCTTTCAGCTTAAAAACAGTATAATGTTGTAGAAAGAGCATTATACTTTGAGCCGTGCCTGTGTTCAATTCCCAGATCTGCCTTTTATAGACATTTAAATTTGGGGAAGCTAACTGACTTTTCTAAACGCAGTTTCCTTTAAACAAAAATAACCAAAATTGGGTCATAAAGGTGTTTTAAGGATACAAGTGAGATAATGAAAGTTAAGGTGTTTTGTAAATTGTAAAATATAAAGTATTCTACCACTGTCCCCTACCATGAGGATCATTGGGACAGTTAAAGATGGCACAGGGCTTCTGCTATCTCCAGAATCTCCTTGCAATTCATATTTACAACTAACATTCTTAATCTACATCGATGACTGTCACCAAGGCAACACTACACCCAGCTTAGTCTAACAACATGGCTGTGACAACTCCCTGAAGCCGTAATTTATGAACTTTGCATTCACCGATTTTCCTGACCATTTTAGTTGGCAATAATTATAACTGGTGTTCATTTAGCAGCAGGAGAAAGCAGGTCATTGAAGGTGATGGAGGTTAGAACACAGAGACAAGACAGACAGAGAAACATGGAGGGAAGAGCAGGGAGAGAGATGAACAGCAAGCAGTAAGCAAGAAGCCGCTGAACAGGAGGAAATAGAATATAGTGTTGGGAGTGTTTGCTTTGAGCCCCAGGCAGAGTTTCAGGCAGTCAGATAGATATAATCAGGGAAGTCTACCTGGAACAAGGTCGGAGCTCAATAATTATTTTAAAACAAATAATGCATAAATAGGTGAAAGGATGAAAAAAGTCATTCTGGGAACTCATGTTTGGAGGTAAAGTGATGGGAAGGATTCTTGAAGGGAAAGGGCAAAATAGTTCCTACAAGATCTGGCCTTGTATTAAGAGATATAGACTCTGGAAACAAGGCAATCTAATCATCCCCCCATACGGGATGGCGTAGGTCCGAAGACATTAATGAATATTCTGAACAACTGCATGCCACCCAGCTAAAGAGAGCTGTTTGTTGTAGGGCTCACTGGGTTGAAGGATGCCATTCTCTCCTGAAACTTCATGTGATTCGAGCTCAACAGAAACAGAAACAAACCATGGAGGATTGCATTAGAGACCACGTCAGTCACCCAGGTGTATAAAGGGGAAAAAAAAGACCATTATTTCCACGAATGGCTCATTCATTTTGTGTCAGGCAAGTACTAATCACTTTGATGAACATTATCTTGCTTAACATATTAACTGCCATGTGAGTTGTATTTAACTCATGCTAGTTTTGAGCCCCGGGCCTCATGAAGTATATGTGACTCACACATCTCTTCACCTTGGGAGCAGCATGAACTATTTCAAGTTGCATATAACTCATGCTCAGAAAACAATAAAAAATAACAAATTTTTCATTAAATTAGAAAGAATCATTTTGTTTTCAAAGTTTTTATTCTATTTTTGTAATAAAACACTGTGGCCCTAAGGAAAAAAAAATTTTTTTCTAGTGTGGCAATGTGTTACATCTTATAAAACCTTAAGAGGCAGTTATTACTTCTATTTTAACGATAGGTAAATTGAAGTTGGATTGGTTTAAATAACATATAATGTTACTTCACTAAGAATAGGCAGAGGCAAGATTCAAGCTCTGTATTTCCACTATAAGGTTGTTTCTGCAAACTAATCAGGTTGATTCTCTCATGTAAAATATGGATTTAGCAATCTTTATATTTCTCGAAGACATTCAGATTCAAAGGAGATAAATTTTGGTGACAATAACAGATTGTGAGTCATAAGTATTATCAGCTATTCCACAATAGAACAAGAATTACCCTCCCATTGTTACGATGTTTAAAAATCAAATTATCTCATTATCTTATTAATTTTGAAACTCTACCAATAATTAATTTTATTAAACAAGCCAATCACCTCAAATAATTTAATGAGGGAACATACCCTTGGTAGGAGACAGTTAGTCCTGCCACATCAGAATTTTCACAGCCCAGTGCAAACAGGGAAAGGAATAGGAGGTAACCAAAGACAGATGATCCCAAGTAGAGTTTTGCAGCACCACACACGCTGATTCTGAATTTTTTCATGACTATCCCCCCAGAGAATATTCCAAGGGCCACTGCAGGTATGTTGATGAGCCCTGAGGAACAAGAAAAATATATCATTTTGTGATCTCTGAAAGAAATCTGAGTGCACGCACACAAACTTTCTAAGGGATTAAACAGAACTGTGCAGTAGGTCCTGACGTATTATCAGACTATTTTGTCAGTTTAAATTATGGAAATATTCAGTCATTTTCAACTGACATATATCAAGAACTTTTGATGAGTGTCTAGATATGGATTAATGATAGCGCAACTGCGCAGTCTCAGAGTTCTGCTTAACACAATGTCTAGCACAAGACATTAAATCAATAAATACAAAATGAATCAATAAATCTTTCTGGTCTTTCTGGTCCAATCCCAGGATTAATGGGTACAACTGGGTAGCAGTTAGATGACTATTAATATTCTTTAAGATTGTGCATAAAAAATAATAGGCACATGGAATGTAGGAAATTTTAAAAAAAAGTCTTGTTTCTATTTTCTGGCCCAAACAAAATTTGCTTTTGTTGACCCGGCCTCTTAGCCTTTGAATTTGTATCCTTCCTAACAACAACCTATATTGATATATTATTTTCTTATAATGGACCAGTCACTCAGCTAAGCATTTGATATATTATCTGACACATTTACCTTTCATCACAACCTTAAGAATAGGCATATGCTTACCATCATTTCAGAGAGCAATTTGTTTATGGTCATGGTCAGCAATTTGTTTATGGTCATGGTTAGTAAAACTAGATTTCAATGCAAAGAGTCTGAAGTCAAGTCCCATGCTTTTGATCTCTGTTACATTGCCTCTCCTTCAAGAGATTTGGGAGATAGTATCCTTGATAAATAGATGTGCAACCTCACTAGTAACCAAATAAATGTGAGCTATAAACAACACTAGGAAGAAGTCCAACTTGGGAGCTTGGACTCTGGAGACCCAACTGTCTGGGTTTCGATCTCAGCTCTACCAATTATTAATAATAGCTGTGCCACTGCAGGTAATTCTCTGAATGCCTCTAAACCTGTCTCCTTGCCTATAATATGGAACCAATAACAGTGCTGTTGAGATGATTAAATGACATTATTCATGAAAAGTTCTTAGCACATTGTCTGGCACAAAAATATCATGCAATTAATTTCTACCTATTATATTTATAAAAATGAATCTATTGGGGGTGAAGTGGGGAATGGAATTTCTGTGTTGGAAAAGACTTGGGGAAAGAGGCCCTTTGGTACCTTGTTGGTTGAATTGTACATGGTGTAACTCTAGAGAAGAGCAATTTGCACTCAACAGTAAACAACCTCTCTGCTGCTTAGAATTTATTTCTCATATTGTCTACCTTTCAGTCACTGGTGTCCGTATTATCTTCAGGTTTTGAGATAATGCATTTCTGTCAAATAATAAAAGGCCAAAACTTGTATAAACTCTAACCAACAGGCAAGGTTCAAATACAAACTCAGCATTTGCTGGGGTAAACAATAACCCAAGTACCCACATCTCTGACTCACAACTCAATGTGAAATTGTAAAATAAAAATAAAAAACATTGACATCTAGTGATAATGAGATGCAAGTTATTAGGTTGGCGCAAAAGTAATTACAGTTTTAACATTGTTGAAATTTGCCCTTTGATATTGGAAGACATTCTTAAATAAATGCGGTTGTGTTATACATCATTTTAACATGCATTTCTGCTTTATGGTTTTTTGCTAATGACTTATTACTTGCTGTTTATTTTATATTTATTTTAGACTATGGAACTGATGTTAGACAAAAGGATACTTGAGCGATTTTCTTATTTGAATTCAAAATGGGTCGTAAAGCAGCGGAGACAACTTGCAACATCAGCAACACATTTGGCCCAGGAACTGCTAATGAATGTACAGTGCAGTGGTTGTTCAAGAAGTTTTGCAAAGGAGACGAGAGCCATGAAGATGAGGAGTGCAGTGGCTGGCCATCGGAAGTTGACAACAACCAATTGAGAGCAATCATTGAAGCTGGTCCTCTTACAACTACGCAAGAAGTTGCTGAAGAACTCAACATTGAGTATTCTATAGTCATGCAGCATTTGAAGCAAATTGGAAAGGTGAAAAAGCTTAGTAAGTGGGTGCCTCATAAGCTGACCGAAAATCAAAAAAATCATCATTTTGAAGTGCCGTCTTCCCTTCTTGTACTCAACAATGAATCATTTCTCAATCAGATTGTGACTTGTGACCAAAAGTGGATTTTATACAACAACTGCTGACGACCAGCTCAGTGGTTGGATTGAGAAGAAGCTATAAAGCACTTCCCAAAGCCAAACTTGCACCAAAAAAAGGTCATGGTCACTGTTTGGTGGTCTGCTACCTGTCTGATCCATTACAGCTTTCTGAATCCTGGTGAAATCATTATATCTGAGAAGCGCTGAAAACTGCAATGCCTGCTGCAGACATTGGTCAAAAGAAAGGGCCCAATTTTTCTCCACAACAATGCCTGACTGAACATGCACAACCAGTGCTTCAAAAGCTGAACAAATTGGGCTACAAAGTTTTGTCTCATCCGCCACATTCATCTGGTCTTTTGCCAACTGACTACCACTTGTTCAAGCTTCTCAACTTTTTGAAGGGAAAATGCTTCCACGACCAGCAGGATGCAGAAAATGCCTTCCAAGAGTTCATTAAATCCCGAAGCATGAATTTTGTGCTACAGTAATAAAAACAAACTCATTTCTTGTTGGCAAAAACCTAGCTGATATTTTCTTCTAATTTTTTTGATTATTTAAAATGTGGATATAGATAAATCTAGTCCTCCTTCTGTTCTAGGTTCTATCCTCTTTCTCCAGAAGTAAGCTTTGCCATTAATTTAATATGTACCCTTTAAGTCTCTATTTTTTTTTTATTTCAGCATATTATGGGGGTACAGATGTTTAGGTTACGTATGTTGCCCTTGCCCCCTCCCCCCCAAGTCTGAGTTTCAAGCGTGTCCCTCTCTTGGATGGTGCACATTGCACTCTTTGTGTATGCATATACCTGTCCCCTCCTCCCCTCCCCCCTTCCCCCCGCCTGACATCCCATAGATATTATTCTTATATGTACACTTATGTGTCAGTCAGTTAATACCAATTTGATGGTGAGTACATGTGATGCTTGTTTTTCCATTCTTGGGATACTTCACTTAGTAGTAAGTCCCTATTTTTATACACATACATGCAATAAACATAGAAAACATAGTACTTGACTTTGAATCCCTTTCCATAGACCCAAGACTGACACAAGAGTAGAGTCCTACATTCTCTTTCTCTCAATCACACCTCTTGAAATTGGTTTATGGAAAAAGTACCTTCTGAAAACCAGACTCTAAACTGAGAGCTTCAGAGTATGTCCCTACCAATTGCATTCCAGGGTATAGCCAAGAAAAATGAGTGCATTCACCCACTAATATACAGGGAGAATGGTCACAACGGTTTTATTTGTAACAGTCAAAAGCGGAAAACAACCCAAATATCCACCAACAATAAATAAATTGTGGTATATTCATGTAATAGGATATTATACAGCAATGAAAAAGAACATATACTGCTATATATAACAACATGAATGAATCTCATAGATTTCACTTCTATTGAAAAAAACTAGACACAAAAAAGTATATAACATATTATTCAATTAATACGAAGTTCAAAAATAGGCAAGACTGGTCTGTGATGATAGAGTTCGGACTAGTTATTAGCTTTGGGGAAAAGTATTGACTGGAAGGAGATTGGAGGGAGGCTTTCGGAGTACTAAAGTGTGCGGCTGTATGTTCTGGATGGGGGTTACTACACAAATATATATGTAACAATTTATCCAGCTTAACTATACATTTAAGATCTGTAAGCTTAACTGCTGATTATAAATATCTCAATAAACATATAAAAACTTTAAAATAAAATAAAAAGAATGTCTCTCATAAGCGTTCATTCCTCATCTATTCTTCTTGAAGTCAATATAAAGTTTTGATTGGCATGAATGGGGTGTTGGGGAAAAAAACCTAAAACATTTTTTCAGATCAACCAATAAATAGTAAAATTAATGAACCAATTAATATTAAAAGTAAAAAAGTTCAGTGATCTAACCTTAACATCAAGAATTATATTAGTATCTGCTACATGAACATCACTCAGGATTATTACAGAAAAATTATATTTCCTCAAATATACTCAGCTGGGTTCCCCCCATCTCTTTCAGAGACAGATACATAGAGTAATTTTTACAATATTTTATGAAGAGAAATTATTTTAAACCATTGGATTCTCTTATCATAAAGGAATATGTCCAAAGAAATGGAATATATTTTGTGCCTTGAAACAGCAACATTAAATGACATATTCTTGGACTAAAGGAACTTAGTTTCAGGTTTTAAAAATATCCAATTACTTCTAGGGTGGCGATTATGTATTTGAGATTCCGGTTCCTCTTCATTCATTTCTTCATGAGTTTCTTGGCCCTTGCCTACCTTTCTCATCACTGACAGTACTGCTGTGCTAGAAACACGACCTTTTTAAAGAACCCAGTTGCCAGGAGTCAGAAAAGTCTTTTGATGCTGAGCAAATACCAGTTTGTTTTGTGATGAACACCTTTTAACCTGTCCAAATGCCCATTTTATATAATCCTAAAAATTCCTCATGTAAAATGGTCATTGTTGTGAGGTTTTGGCTACACTTGAAACACAAATATCCAGTATTAACAATCTCTTCATAAAATGCATGTTTAGTCTCTATGATATGACTTCTTCAAGGACCTCTTCCTCTCTGGGTCACTCACCCACAGTTGTGAATAATTCTTGCTACAAAGTAGTGGCACAGATGGCCTAAATATTTACTCTGCTAGACTTTTTTACACTTCCTTTTTGAGTTCATCTAAAATGCTCTAAATTACCTTCAGTCTAAATATTGGAACAATTTTCTCTAAGATCACTAAGCATTAAGATGCATCTAAAGAGTGAGAGAAGATGGCTGAGTAGAGACATCCATTGCCACATCATCCCAGAGGGAAGGAAGGGTTTCAGATAGAGGAGAGGGGGGCAATGGGAACAGCTAAGGTATAATTCGGGGGAAAGGTGTTGAAGTCTGCAGGAGACTTCATGGAAAGAAATCATGAAGTAGAACAAGAAGAAAAATGATAACGACAGAAATTTACCCTGGAGAAGCTCGGAGCCCAGTAAGGGTGGTAGATGGGGGTTTCATTTCTCCTTCCCACACACCTGCAGTGGTGGGTGGACTGCCAAGCTACTTGGGAGATTTTCCACCCCCGTGAGCTCAAATGTTGCTACAAACATTGAACTGTGAGGTTCCTGAAAACCAAGCATTGGGCTTCCAGCCACTTTGTGGGTCAGCCCCCACAGCCACAGCCACAAGCTGAGAGCATGGACACCATACTGCTTCCTGCCCATATCGTCCCTTTCTCCACTCCAGGGACCTCCAGCTCTTCAGTTTTCACATCACCTGTTCCCAAACAGACAGTTCCAAACTCCTGTCCAGATTGTGGTAGGCCCTGGAGAACTTGTATGATCCCAGAGCTTGGACATTTTGGATGGGCCTCCTTCCAGGGAGAGAGAAGGGAAGACCTGGAGTGCTGTTTCTCTTCCATTCAGGTTCTTTTCCTTCCTGGCTACTCCCCCACCCACTGCAGCCAAGAGGGGCCATTGAACTAAGACTATCAAAAGTGGTCTCCTGCACTCTTCTGGTGCACCCTCCAGCCTGAGGTTTCCATAAAGAGAGGGGCCCACACCTTTCCCTTTGAGGACCTGCAGTGGACCTACCGGGCTAGGTCTGGGAGTTCCCTGCCTGCCAACACTCCCTGGAGATGCCCACCAGCAAGACAGGTGCACAGCTGGATCCCATACCTCCAGGACTCCCTGGGGTTGTTTGGGGGCACAGGGTTGGGGGAGAATTGAGAGCTAAACTAGAGAGGTGGAGGGGCCCATGTGGGCAGAACAGACAGGAGAGTGCACTGTGGGTCCAAGCTGCTGCAAACTGGTGGAGCACCCATCTCCATGGAAGAAAAACCATGCCTTCGAACTGGGGCAGGTCCATGGCAGGGTGATTCCCAGCCCAAGGCACCACTACTGATAAGCATGTTGAATTTGGGCACCCATTTACAACCAGACACTGGACGGAGTTTCTTGGGGCAGGGGAAGAGCAGCGAGGGAGTGGGGGTGCAAAAGTCGCTCCTGATAGCTAGTTGGTGAACTGCAGATGACCCCTTCCTCACTAGCAGATTTTGGTGAGGCCACTTTAACTACCTTCTCAGAGGCCTTCCCCAGGGGCCTGGGAGCTGACCTTTGATCCTTGCCGGGACAGTTTTAGGGAGGTCCCCAATGGCAATCACAGCAACAACAAAAATAAATAAATGGGATTTGATTAAACTGAAATCTTCTGGCCCAGCTAAGGAAATAATCAACAGAGCAAAGAGACAATCTACAGAATGGGAGAAAATATTTGCAAGCTATGCATCTAATAAAGGGCTAATTATCCAGAATCTACAAAGAACTCAAGCATATCAGTAAGAAAAAAATCAAACAACCCCATTAAAAAGGAGGCAAACGACATGAACAGAAGATTGTCAAAAGAAGATAGACAAATGGCCAACAAACATATGAAAAAATGCTCAATGTCACTAATAATCAGAAAAAATGAAAATTAAAACCAAAATGAGATATCACCTTACCCCTGTTAGAATGGCTTTTATTAAAAAGTCCAAATTCTTTTCCACAGAGGTTACATTAATTTTCAGTCCCACCAGCAGTCTAAGAATGTTCCTATCTCTCCACATCCTCACCAGCATTTATTGCTTTGGGATTCTTTGATAAGGCCTCACTGGGGTTAGATGATTTTTCATTGTGGTTTTGATTTGCATTGCCCTAATGATTAGAGATGTTGAGCATTTTTTTTATATGTCTGCAGGCCATTATTCTTTCTTTTTTTGAAAAGGATTTGGAGATACCTCAAAGAGCCAAAAATAGAAATACCATTTGATCCAACAATAGCACTTTTAGGCATTTACCTAAAGGAAAAAAAGTCATTCTATAATAAAGACATCTGCACTCGAATGTTTATGGCAACACAGTTCACTATTGCAAGGATGTGGGAACAACCCAAGTGCCCGTCAATCTATGAGTGGATTAATAAAATGTGGTATATGTACACCATGGAGTACTACTCAGCCATAAAAAATGAATTAATACCTTTTGCAAAAATTTGGATGGAACTAGAGACCATTATCCTAAGTGAAGTATCCCAAGAATGGAAAAAAAACCACCACATGTACTCTCTATTAAACCAGAACTAATCAATGAGCACATATGTGCACAAAGGAATGTAAAACTTAGTGGCAATCAAGCAGAGGAAAGGAGTTAGGAGGGAGGGCCACAAACCTACCAATGGGTACAATGAACCCTGGTTGGGTGATGGGCACACTTATAGCCTTGACTCAAGCATTATAAAAGTGATCCATGTAAACAAAATAATTTGTACCCCCTTAATACTTAGAAACAAAAATACTGCAAAATAATAATAAAATCACAGAAAAAAATGCATCCAAGTTTCTATAAGCAAACATGAAGGACAGATAGACATACCAATAACAAAGTTGGCCTTAGAAGATGACTGTCCATACTGTTGCTCAATGTACTTTGGTTTATACGTCACCATGCCAAATAAAGAATTGAACTGAACAGTGCTTGTACACAAATATAGGAAGTACACTGGATTTCCAAAAAGATTCTTCAGTGATGGAAGAAAATCTATAAGACAAAAATAACACAGAATAATTAAAGACAGTGTCACACTTGGCAGAAGATGCAGCAGTGGTGGCAGGACTTTGATGGCGAAGTTCTATTGTCACAGTGTTTGGGAGTAGTCCTAGTGTGGCACACACACTGTGCATCATAAGCCACCGGCACACCTCAAGGCTGTCATCTGGCCAGGTTCAACACCAGGCATAAGCACTTGCTTCTACAGGAATGCAATACAGATTCCATTAGAGGTAAAAGTCAAACAGAAACAGATTCCTTAAAAGACAAGGGTGATGAGAATATATCCCCTCACCATCCAGCTGGGAGCCATACGCAGGACATCAAGAACTTCACTTTTCTGGTCTCTATTCTTCTAACTTGTGTCACGGTCACAGGGAAAAGAATATACAATTTATCTCCACTTAATGTATGAATGTTGGTTTTGGAAATGAACTTTGGTATTCTCCCTTCTTCCTGTTATGTAGCCAACCAATTAGACATGTGAAGAATGTAGATAAATGTAAATATTGTCTGAGAAGAAGGGGGGAGGAGATCAATCTTGTGTCTACACCCCTATGGAGGGGATTCATTGGAACACTCTGGCCTTTTGCCCATACCACACTCACTCAAATCACTGGTGGGAGACTTGCAATACTCACATGGGTGGGTCTCATCTGCTCAAAGGCCACCAACCCTGCAGATCCCCTATTTTCTGTTCTGTCCACCCAGCCTTATACAAAGCAGCAATCCTGGGTAGAGGCTATTGCAAGGTCTAAATCAAAGGGATGTGAGAGGGTGGAGATGTCATGTGCTGCAGTCAGTATTCCAATAATAAAGGTAACTTATTGACCTCCATTTTTGCTTCCTATATGGTTTCTCAATTTTTGAGGGGGAATACACAATGGGAAGTGAGGGGTATTATTTATAGCACCCCTAAACTCTCAACAGGAAAACTGAAAGTGCTTCAAAATCATGGAGAATTTGACTTACCTCTTGCCATTTCCATTATTTTTGCCTTTTCTCCATGGGGTGTCTGGTAGTCTGTGTGTTCATCTATAATAAACTTGGATTTCTCAGTGGAGGAATTAGAATCCTCTCCCCTTTGGGGTCTTGGTAGACTCTTTGGTAAACACCAGAAAGGCACAGCTGCAAGAAGACTTATGATTCCTGCTATTAGATAACCAAGCCACCAGGCCCCTACCCATTGGGGGTCCTTTGGGGTAATGGTTATGCGATCTGAAAGACAGAGAAGATGGTTGAGTAACACATATAGCAAACGAATGTGTTGAAATAAGCTACTTCAAAAGAATTAAATCCTTGCATAAGCTCTATCACATCACAAAAATACCTAATAATTCACACATGATATTTTTAAAAATCTGGACATTATGATAGGCCTGCCTTGGAGATATTGCAAGTTTGACTCCAGACCACTGCAATAAAGTGAATATTGTAATAACGTGAATCACATGAATTTTTTGGTTTCAGGGTGCATATAAAGTTTATGTTTCTACTATTCTGTAGTCTGTTAAGTGTGCAATGACATTACGTCTAAAAAAGTACATATCCTAGTTAAAAAATATTTTATTGCTAAAAATACTAACAATCATCTGAGCCTTCAGCGAGTCATAATCTCTTTGCTGGTGGAGGGTCTCGCCTTGATGTTGATGGCTGCTGACAGATCAGGGTGGTGGTTCCTGAAGGCTGAGGTCGCTGTGGCAACTTCTTAAACTAAGACGACAATGAAGTTTGCTGCATCAATTGACTCTTCCTTTCATGAAAGATTTCTCTGTAGCATGTGATGCTGTTTGATAGCATTTTACCCACAGTAGAACTTCTTTTAAAATTGCAGTCAGTCCTCTCAAACCCTGATGCAGCTTTATCAACTAACTTTATGTAATATTCTACATCCTTTGTCATTTCAACAATGTTCACAGCATCAGTTCCATCTCAAAAAAAAAAAACACTTTCTTTCTCATTCATAAGGAGCATCTCTTCTTTTATTAATGTTTTAAATTGCTGAGATTGCAGCAATTGTCACCTCTTTTGGGTCCTCTTCTAATTCCAATTCTATCACTAGCTCTCTTGCAGTTACTTCCTCCGCTAAAGGCTTGAACCCCTCAAAGTCATCCATGAGGACAGGAATTAACTTCCAAACTCCGGTTAATGTTGATATTTGACCTCTTCCCATGAATCATGAATATTCTTAATGGCATCTAGAATGGTGAATTCTTTTCAGAACATTTTCAATTTACTTTGCCCAGACCCATCAGAGGAATCACTATCAATAGCAGTTACAGCTTCCTGAAATTCATATCTTAGATAATAAAACTTGAAAATTGAAATTATTTCTTGATCCTTGGGGTGTAGAATGGATGTTGTGATAGCAGGTATGGAAACATTTATCTCCTTGTACATCTCCATCAGAGCTCTTGGGTAACCAGGAGCATTGTCAATGAGCTGTAATATTTTGAATGGAATCTTTTTTTCTGAGAAGTAGTTCTCAACAGTGGGCTTAAAAGAGTCAGTAAACTATGCAATAAACAGATGTGCTATCATCCAGACTTTGCTATCCCATTTATAGAACACAGGTGGAGTAGATTCAGCATATTTCTGAAGGGCCCTACAATTTTCAGAATGATATATGAACATTGGCATCAACTTAAAGTCACCAGCTGCACTAGCCCTTAACAAGAGAGTCAGCCTGTCCTTTGAAGCTTTGAAGCTAGGCATTGACTTCTCTTCTCTAGCTATGAAAGTCCCAGATGACATCTTCTTCCAATAGAAGGCTATCTTGTCTACAATGGAAATCTGTTGTTTTGTGTAGCCACCTTCCTCAATTATCTCAGTTGGCTTCTGGATAACTTGTGGCAGCTTCTCCATCAGCACTGACCTTACACTGCCGGACCTTACACTTTTATATTATGAAGATGGCTTCTTTCTTTAAACCTCATGAACCAACCTCTCCCAGCCTCCAACTTTTCTTCTGCAGCTTCCTTACCTCTCTTAGTCTTCATAGAATTGAAGAGAGTTAGACCCTTGCTCTAGATTAGGTTTTGGCTTAAGGGAATGTGGCTGGGTTGATCTATCCAGACCACTAAAACTTTTTCCATCTCAGCAGTAAAGCTGTTTCACTTGCTTATCATTCATGTTTTCACTGGCGTAGCACTTTTAATTTACATCAAGAACTTTTCCTTTGCATTCATAACTTGGCTGACTGGTGCGAGGGCCTAGCTTTCAGTCCGTATTGATTTTCAACATGCCTGACTCACTAAGCTTAATCGTTTCCAGCTTTTGATTTAAAATGACCCTTTGACTTGAACACTTAGAAGCCATTGTAGAGTTATTAATTGGCCTGATTCCAATATTGTTGTGTCTTAGAGAATAGAGAAGCCCCAGGAGAGGGAAAGAGACAGGAGACCTGCAGGTCAGTGGAGCAGTCAGCACTCATACATTTATTAAGTTTACACCTTATATGGGCATGGTTTGTGGTGCTCCAAAACAATTCCAACAGTAACATCAAAGATCAGAGATCACAGACCACCATAAAAGATAACAATAACCAAAAATTTAAAACACTGCGAGAGTTACCAAAATACACAGAGACAGAAAGTGAGCACATGCTGTTGAAAAAATGGCCCCAATAGACTTGGTCGAGGAAGGTTGCCACAAACCTTCAAATCGTAAAAAACACAGTACCTGAGCAGTGCAATGAAATGAAACACAAGAAAACAAACTATGGCTGCCTTATCTTTCTTGATGAAGGAAAAAGGGTGTTTCTGGAGCAAGACACTTCCTTTTTTTCACTACTTTAAAAATATAGAATCTAAATGCTGGCAGAGATTTCCAAACTGTTCTGGGATTCTGCAGAGGGACCCTTGGCAGGAGGAAGGCAACATGCGAGGGAGAATTATGAGGGCTCAAAACCTCATATGCCGGCTACTCCATATCAGTACCACTTCCATTCGATTTACATGCTGAACGTCTAAGATTTTACCTGAAGAAAGAGTTATGCCCTGCACCCTCCAGTCCAATCCTTGTGCACACCTCACATTATACTAATAGTAAATTCAGGACTCACTGGGGTTAAATCAGCAGAATGTTTTTCATTAAATGGTGGTCAATAATACTTCAGAGCTATTCTAGGGCCGAAGCAAGACTTGTATATGTAAATAAAACTTCAATATCTCATGTGTCATAAAAACTTTATTTTGACACCATTTCTCACTTGACCAAAGAGTAATCATTGTTGGTTTTTTGAATTAAACTAAGTGGTTTTTTTTTTCTGTGTAAGAATCTGTAAAACAAATCATTATGTCTCCACGACACTCTATGAGAACAAAATAAACATGTCTCCTGACAAGTATGCTCAATTGCCACTGCATTATACTTGGTAAGATGTTTATGCTAGTTTATCACTGCATGTTAATTGCTTCCCCTTAACAATTTTCCTCTATACCACTCATCACATCTATAATTTCTTACCTACATCAGTCTTCACAAGTGGATTTTAACCTTTATGAAGTCGAGGAACTCAACTATTTGTTCAGTGCTATAGAATAGCACCTGGGATAGAATAAATGTAAAATAATTTGGGGGAGGGCAGTAATTAATGAATAAATGAAATTTTTGAAATGTGTCTTACAGGTTATTTGATTTAAAATACGTGAGAATTTTGCATTCTGTTTTCACATATGATAACTTCAAAATGCAATTCCAGATTTATTTTTTTTTTTAGTGAAACTTATTTTCTTGTTTATAACTGACTTCTTGGAGTTCTTTTTAAAAAAGATGAGTATCATCTATTTCTAGGAGGGGCATCTGACAGACATAGAAACAAATTAACAGCTATAGAAAGTTCAGGGCCCCTCATTTATTTCCTACACAAGCAATCTCCTGGAAGGAAAGCCAGCCCTGCCATAATATGTCTCCACCTAAAAAAGATTTGTACAGTAAACAAAAGAAGGGACATTTGGTTGCCAGAAGGCTTTCAATTCTTGGTCTTTCTGGCAAATGCCCACGTTATCAATTGATGTAATCATAATAAATGTTGACACACCTGATATCAACTAGAGCCAACAAGGAGCCACAGTTTTCAGTCTTAACTACGCTGGAATGATTTGAACTGGCAAACCAGAAGTGAAAAAGGATACACCTTAATAGTATGCTGTGGGTCATCCAGTTTTAATCACCACCTATTTTTCATATTCCATTTATTAATGCATGTGAGGATTATATCAATAATAAAATTCCCATGGATTATTTTCATTTACTGGGAGATTACTACCCTACCATCTTATTTATTTTTATTTAATTTATTTATTTATTTTTGTTTTTTATTTCAGAATATAACAAGGTTAAAAATGTCTTGGTTACACAAATAGTTTTATTACTGCTCCAGTCAAAGTTCTAAGTGTGCCCATCACCCAGATAGTGCACACTGTACCCGTTAGGTATGATGATTTCACCCATCCCTTCTCTCCCCTCCCACCTGCAGGATTTCCATTGAGTTTTACTTCCATCTGTGCACACAAGTGCTGATTGGTTAGTTCCAATTTAATAATGAGTACATGTGGTGTTTGTTTTTCCATTCTTGCAATACTGCACTGAGGAGGATGGTCTCCAGTTCCATCCAGATTGTTGCAAAAGGTATCAATTCATTTTTTACGGCTGAGTAGTACTCTATGGTGTACATATACCACATTTTATTAATCCACTGATGAGTTGATGGGCACTTGTGTTGATTCCACATCTTTGCAATTATGAATTGTGCTACTACAAACATCCGAGTGCAAGTGTCTGTTTGATAAAACGACTTTTTTTCTTTTGAGTAAATACTCAGTGGTGGGATTGCTAGATCAAATGGTAGGTCTACTTTTAGTTCTTTGAGGAATCTCCATATTATTTTCCATAGTGATTGTACTAGTTTGCAGTCCCACGAACAGTATATAAGTGTTCCTTTCTCTCTGCATCTATGCCAGCATCTATCGTTTTGGGACTTTTTGATAAAAGCCATTCTCACTGGGGTTAGGTGATATCTCACTTGTAGTTTTGATTTGCATTTCTCTGATGATTAGAGACATTGAGCATTTTTCATGTTTATTGGCCATTAGTCTGTCTTCTTCTGAAAAGCTGCTGCTCATGTCTTTTGCCCGCTTTTTAATAGGGTAGTTTGCTTTTTTCTTGCTGATTTGCTTATTCTTTGCAGATTCTGGTTATTAGCCCTTTATCATATGTATAGCAAGCTAATATTTCCTCCCATTCTGTAGGTTGTCTATTTGCTCTGTTGACTGTTTCATCGGCAGAAGCTTTTTAATTTAATCAAGTCCCATTTACTTATTTTTGTTGTTTCTGTGATTGCTCTTCGGTTTTTCTTCATAAACTCTTTGCCTATGCCAATATCTAGAAGTTTTTCCAACATATTCTTCTAGAATTCTTATGGTTTCATGTCTTAGATTTAAGTCTGTTATCCATTGTGAATTAATTTTTGTGAGTGGTGAGAGATACGGATCCTGTCTCAATCTTCTACATGTGGCTATCCAATTTTCCCAGCACCATTTATTGAATAGGGATTTTTTTCCCCAGTGTACATTGCTATCTACTTTATCAAAGATCAGATGGCATTATATGGATGGGTTTATATCTGAGTTCTCTGTTCTGTTCCATTGGTCTCTGTCTCTTTGTTTTGGTGCCAATATCATGCTGTTTTGGTTACTGTAGCTTAAAGTCTGGTAAAGTGAGGCCTCCAGATTTTTTCCTTTTGCTTAAGGTTGCTTTGGCTATTTGGGCTCTTTTATGGTTCCAAACGTAGTGTGGAATTATTTTTTCTAGATCTGTGAAAAATGACATTGGTATTTTGGTGGGGATTTCATTGAATCTGTAAATCACTTTTGATAGTATGGACATTTTAACAATGTTGATTCTGCCAATCCATGAGTACAATATGCTTTTCCACTTGCTTACATCATCTTATAAAAAGGCAATTTGATATTTTTCACACTGTCCCCATTAAAAAAGTTGCAGTAACTAAAATAAAAAAGTAAATAAAAATAAGCTCCCTTACCTAGGTTCACAAAGCCAATGTCAACATACAGTTTGGCGCATAATGAGCCTAACAGGAAGCCAAAGATCGGTCCTATAATTGCAACTGTCTGCACACACCCTGCACCAAGAAAAAAAAAAAAA